>CAUYPO010055721.1:0-47162 GCA_963574435.1 Cheirogaleus major
TCCCAGCTACTTGGGAGGCTGAGGCAGGAGGATTGCTTGAGCCCAGGAGTTTGAGGTTGCTGTGAGCGAGGCTGACGCCACGGCACTCTAGCCAGGGCAACAGAGTGAGACTCTGTCTCAAAAAAAAAAAAAAAAAAAAAAAAAAAGTCACCCAGGTTCTTGGGGCTGCCGGGGAAGCTGAGGCCCAGAGCGCACCTCAGGCCTCAGGCACCTCTAGACTTGTGCCGATCCTTGGCGGGAGGGCGGGGGGTGAGGCTCGTTTCATGGGTTGGAGCCCTGAGCCGCAGCCCCATTGCTGGACATGCAGGCTCAGCCTGGGCTCTGGCCTCAGTTTCCCTGCTTAGCACTCCAACCCTACGGGGCTTAGGCCCTGCTGCCCGCCTGGCTTTCCTCCTTTCCTTGGGGGCCGCTATACACCCTGGCCCTACTCGGACAAATCATGTGGAATCTGCAGGCTGCCCTTTCAGAGACACTACCTGGACGTGTTCATACACCCCCTCACCGACCCCACCCTCAGTGCAGGCTCTTAAATGGTCGCCTTCCCCTCGCCACACACCTGGGGAGGTCCCCGCATGTCCCCCCCCCCCCCACCGCTGGCCTCAGCTCATCGTCCGCACAGCAACTGGACGATCTTTCCACCTGACCATGCCACCTCCCAGATCAAAACCTTCCGTGGCTCCCTGCTACCCTGAGGACAGAGTCCAGACCAGCCCTCAAGGCACCCAGGCCCCGCGTGTCCAGCCCTAGGCTCGTTTCCTGCCACTGCCACCTCCGCTCTGCACTCCAGCCACAAGGAATTCCTTTCACTTCCTCCCATGCGCCCCATGACACGTCTCTGCCCTCCTTCCCCCCACTTTGTCTGGCAGACTCCTACTCACACTGCCCTGGCTGTAGCCATCTCCTCCTCCAGGAAGCCCTCTCTGACCCCTAGGACTTGTTAGGCACCTCCCACCCTGGTGTGGTAATGTGTTGCATTTCCTTGTCTCTGCACTAGACAGGGAGCTCCTCGGGCAGGGGCCAGGCTGAGTCAGCTCTGGGTGCTTGAGACCGCCCAGCACAGGGCCTGGCAGGGCGCAGGCACTGGGGCGTGGGGGAGGGGGAAGTCTCTGCTACCGTCACCCAGCTGTACGGTGTCCGAACTTAGTTCCAAGCCCAAGCCTAGCTGAGCACAGTCTGCGAGGAAAACCTCCTGGCCCTGTCTCTAATTCTCTCTCCTTTCCAGCTGCCTCCTTGCTTCTGCTTGGCAGAGATGGCACAGTTGCCCGGAGAATGGAAGAGAACAGAAGGGATCCTAGCCATGTGACTTTTGGCCCCAAGGTGGGGTGAGGGAAGCAGGGAAAGGGGCATTAGATTGGGAGTCAAGCTTGGGTTCAAGTCCCATCTCTGTTTTCTCCAGGCTGAGTGATCTTGGGTGAGCCACTGCACCTCTCTGGGTCTCCACTTTCCCATCCATAGGATGGGAACAATATCTGCCTCGAAGGGTTGTGGTGGAACAACGGGTATAAACCGTAGAGGTCAGTGAGCAGCCGGGAGGTTATTAGAGTTGCTGAGTCCGTGCAGGAGGGTTCAGGCCCACGACCAGCAATGGGATCTTCTCGGACTCGGCATCTCCCAGCCGGGGTCACACAAGGAAAGGCAGGAAAGGCCCTTAGAGACCCTTGGCCCCCTCCTCACTTTCCCCAAGGGGAGGTGGAGATCCAGAGAGGGGCATCGCTTGCCTGAAGCCGCACAGCAGGTGAGTGGCTGCCTCCCCCCAGATGGGGAGGAATTCTGAACACCTGTAGAGGCCCAGGCCTGAATCCTGATCTTATCACCTTGTCACCTCCCTGGTCTTCCCAACAACTCTGTGAGCTAATGCACAGAGAGGGCACTTGAGGAGTCTAGGGTCACACAGCCAGCAAGGGGTGGAATTGAGGCAACCTGCCCCCGTCCATTTCCCTGCCCGTGTGAAGAGGAGGCTGGACTTGCCAGTTTCTGGGGCCGCCCAGCTCTGATGTGCCAGGATCTGTGTTGGTCCTGCTGGGGATATGGCACGCACGTGACACCGAAATGTGCAGGGCCCTTTGCCAGCTGTCGGGGCGCTGGTGTGCCGAGTGACGCCTGTGCAGTCTAAACTACACAGAAAGGCCTGGCAGGAGAGCGGCCGTGAACTCACTGCCTGTTGGTGTCGCGTGCTGCGGCGGATGCAGACGCTCAGAGGCATGGCCGGGCCCCTCACACAACTCATTCTTCCTCTCTGGGCCTGGGGTCCTCACTCATAGAGTGGGGATGATCATAACAGTATCAGTGTGTGAATACAAGAGGCTTAGACAAGATCAGGAGATGCAGGTGGTCGGCCCCTCTTGCCATCACCCCTCTATCCACTCTCAACACAGCACTAGCCAATCACAGTGCTCATTCCCAGTGGTGGGTGCGGCCCCTGCATCTTTCTCAGCACAGCACTGCTTTCCATGGAGCTGGGACGCAGCCTCAGAATCCTTCTCAACACCACCTGCGGCGTAGACCTCAGAGGTGGAACTGCTGGCCATTCCCTGCTCTGGAGAATGGCCAAGCTGTGACAGCTGTGATTCTAACTGCCCTGCGGCCCTAGGAAGGCTTCGGACCTGCTCTGCCCTCCTGTCCTCCATGCCCTCGGCTCCCAGCCTTAGCCCCCTCAACTGGATGTCAGCTGAGGCACCCACGTTTGCCCAGAATGTCCTCGCTCAGCAAAGTCAGGCAGCCACAGAGAGAAAGTCACAAGAAGGGGGAACTTTCTGACAACCTCACGCTTTCAGCCCCCAGCCCCAGGCCAGGGGCTGCTGGGTTGTAAACCAGGGGGGCCTGGGTGCCCCGCCTCTGCCCGTCTGGCTGACCCTGGGCCTGAGACAGCAGCTGATCTAGCCCCTGTTCTGCAGTGGAAGCAACCACGCAGCTGTTTGGTGGCGCTGGTGGACCAGAACCCGGGGGTCCAATTCCCGGCTCAGGGCTCTCTCTTCGATGTCCAGCACCAGCACCCCTCCCGCTTCTTCTCTTCTTCCCTCGGAAGCCGGCAGAGCTGACTCCAGGGTCTGCAGGTTCCTGATACTCTCTGGAGGCGTGGGGAGCACTCTTACTCTTGGGGGACAGACAGCTGCCTTGTCCAGTCAGCGGCTACAGGCCCTTCTACGTCCCCCTCCTGGGCCCCCCGGTGCATCCCAGAGACATCCCCACCCACTGGCATGGGCTCCTCCTGGCTGCCGAGCCATTTTGCTTGCTCTGTGAGGACAGAGGGAAAAAATGTGTTTTCCTGGGTCTTGGCAGCTTGCACTGGTGGAGCCTCCTCCCTGCTGGCAGGGGAGCAAGGCCAGGGGAAGCGAGCACTGCAGGGAACCAACGGCCTGGGGTTCTAGCCCCAGTTCTGCCGCCCACTCACACTTGCTATGTGACTTCAGGCACATCACTCCTTTGCTCTGTGCTCAGTTTCCCAACATGCCAAACCTCCTCTGAGCCCAGGGTACCTTCCAACAATGACAATCTCCAAGTTTATAGTGTCATATTCTGGCCCAGAGCTCCAAGACCACCAGCAGAGTGGAGGCCCTGGAAGAAAGGGAAGGAAAGCAAAGGGCACAAACCCCCAGACCATCGGCCTTGACCGTCCCTCGGCTACACCGGCACAGCCAGGGACCACTTCCTCTTTCCTCTGGCCCATGACCACAGCACCTGCTCACTGGCCTCCATCTCCGACCCTCACCACTGATCCTCCCCCAAGGGCTGTCGGAGGGATCGTCTCTGACGCAAACCCACAGACCTGACCATGTTTGGCCCATTTCAAAACCCTGCAGTGCCGGCTCTCCCCAGCCCACACAGTGGGGCCCTCAGGCTCCACTATGTTCCCGCTCCCAGGATCGCATGCTGACAACAGATGAATGAACAGCATTCCACTGTCCCTGTACGTTTCCCACAGGGACACATGGGCAGTGCGTGTCTGTGTGTGTGTGTGTGTGTGTGTGTGAGGGAGGAGGTCACCTGAGCTCTGAAGGATCTGCTCACTTTGGGAGACTGTTTCAAGGATCCTCCAGTCCTGGCCCTGGCTTCCTGCTTCCCTGGGATCCCCAGGCCTTTTTCTCCATGTGTCATGGAGCTTTTCAAGGTCATGGACCCAGTGCTCATTCATTCACTCAGCAAACATCCAAGAAGCACCTACTGTGTGCCAGGCTCTGTGCCTAGTCCTGAAGACCCAAAGATGAAAGCTCCTGCTCTCAGGGCTTCCCAGATATCACCACTCCATCAGACTTGGCTCACTAGTCACCTCCACAGGGAAGCCTTCCTTGATTGCCCTGGCTAAGTCCTGATATATACTCTCAAACCGCAGTGACTTCTCCCTCACACCACCTATGGGAGCTGTGGCTCTTTCTTCACCTTTGTCTCCCTTGCTCAGCTGTGAGCTCTCAGAGGGCTGTCTCTGGATCTGGCTCGTTCATGGTTTCATCCCCAGCATCTGGCCACAACAGGGGCCCCGTGGCAATGTAGGGATAGAAACATCAGGACTGATGGAGCCCGGTGGGTCCTGGGCCCTAGAGAGCCCCGGGGGGATTCAATGGGAGGTCAAACCTTTCAGTGCTAACTTTCCATCTGTGACTGAGTCAACAGCCACTTCCCCTCAGCCCCTGACCCTCGCCCCGCTAGGGGATGTTTCCTGCCTGGCTTTGAGGATGGGCCTGCCTGGTTCCTGCGCTCCTGACTGCAACCCCCTTCACTCAAAGCCCACATACTCCTGGAAATCCCGGGCTCCTGGCTTGGGAGGTCCTGGCCTAGTTCCAGCTGTAGATGGGGACATCTGCAGCTCACCAGGGCTCAAAGATTCAAAGTTAAAAGATCACTGGTTCCTTGCCCTAGCAAGCTCAAGCGCTCTGTGGGTGGGAGGAGGGGGAAGGTGGGTTAGGAGCAAGGAAGCCCTAGCCCCTAGCCCATCCTTCAGGCTGCTGGGCTAAACAGGTGCTTTCTGCAGGGCTGCTGGGTAAGCGGATGGGTGGGGCTGCATCAGTTGCCACCCCTTCCACACTAACCCTTCTACCTGCAAGAGGGCCTATCCCCACTGTCAGCTGACCCTGCCTGGCTTTGGGTGAGGACTCTGAGTCTGCCACCTGGCACAGGTCTTCAACTAGCTTCTGGGGTCTGGCTGTCAATAGGTCCCATTTGACTAGTTTCTATGAACTGAAACTACCGGGGGGACAGAAACCAGCTCCCCCTCATCCTCTTGACCCAGCAGGTACAGCTTCCAGAAACCCAGACTAGCCAGAGTGGCCACCAAAAAGAGGAAGCCTGGGATTCCCTCCCTACCCCCACCTTTACCGTGGATTTTCTGGCCCTTCCTGTTTTTCCTGAGACTTGAGGGGATGGGCAACCCTGGGGATGAACAAGAGTCCCCAGAGTCCTCTCTCCCCAGGGAGCCCAAAAACCTGGGGACGAGAATCTGGGCTCCAACTTACTCACTCTGTTACCAGATCCACCAGGGTGCTGGGCGAGGGGTGCCTCCCTCACCTCATCCCCAGCTCAGCTGGATGAGGTCTGCTATACCTCGCCCCACCCTGTGGCTGCGGGGCGCCAGCCTGGGCGGGGGACAAACACTGGGGTCACATGGTGGCGGCCCTGGGAAACTCCGCAGAGAGCGGACGCCTGGCAGCCCTGGCTGGTAAGAAAGAGGGCGCCCGGGGCGAGAATTCCCAGCCCAGGGTGACCACGGACCTGTTGGCTTCCTTTGCTCTGGTCCTTATTCCGCGTTTACTCCTGTGGACAGACCGGGACACGCCCTCTCCGAGGTAAACACCGCGGGTACACAGGCCCCAGGGAGCGCGCGCGCGGACACGGACGGAGGGACGGACACGCACACACACACACGCACACACACGCGCACACACCCCGAGGTGCACCGCGCACCGCCGGGCAGGACAGGCAGGACGCTCGCCAGGGAACACACACCCCGCCCGCCTGCCCTCGGACGTAAACAAACCGCGCACGCACGACCCGCGGGCCCCGGTCCAGGGACTGTTCTCAGCGAGTCACGTACGTGCACACACCGCCCCCGCCCCCGCCTGGGCGGACGCTGACGCTCCCCAGCCTGCGCTGCCCCTTCCTCCCGGCTCCGCCGCCTCGCGCCCGCGCCCTGGGAAGGGGCCCCGTCTCCACCCCCACCCGCCCAGTGGCCCGGCCCCGTCTCGGTGTCCCCTGGACCAGGGCTCCCTTCCCGCACGCAGCCGTCCCGCGACGGATCCAGGGAGCACCGACGGATAGCGCCCGGCGCCCGCCCCACGCACGGCCCGGGCGCGGAAATCCTGCCGCCTCGGGGTCCCGCGTGGCGTCCCCGTCCCGGACCCGCGTTCCTCACCCGCCTCTCGGCTCGCCTGGCCTGGCGCGCCTCGCACGCGCGCGTCTCGCGGCTGTCGCGGCTGCTGTCCCAGCGCGTCCCCTGGTCTGTCTCCCTCCGGTCCGAACCGAACCACCGGTCGCTCCGAGCCCGGCTCGCGGGAGCGCGGCGCTGAGTTTTGTTGTGGGGCGGGCGGCGCAGGGGGCCGGGGCCGAGCGGAGTTGTAAGGCGAGCTTCCCGGAATTACTCACTCACAGGATTCCTTTCATTCATAAAAACCCAGTCATGCGGTGACGTCACCGCCCCGGCCGCCCCCCGGCCGCGAGAGGCCGCCCCGCCCCCGGCCCCGCCCCGGCCAGGTCCGGCCCCGCCCCGGCCAGGCCCCGCCCCCGGCCAGGCCCCGCCCCCGGGCCGAAGCTGTCCTGCCCGGCCGGGATTCTCAGCCCTGCTCCAGCGCTTGCCGGCCGCGTTCACGTGACACCTCGCGAGAGGCCCGTGGGTGGAGGTGTCATTTGCCTCGTTTCACAGTCGGTGGTCCGGGCCTCTCCTTGCTTTTCTATGAGCTCTAGGTTTGTATTTCCACAGCGAACGGCTTTCCTGAGAACAAGACTCGTAGCCAACTGCCCCACTCTGCGCCTCCAGTGGGCGTGAAACGGAGACTGCAAACACGACACGGCCCAAGTCCAGCTCCTTGATGGTCAGCCCCACCTCCGCGCCCCTCTTCACCCCACCTCGGCTGTCCAAGCCAAAACCTTAGAGCCTTGCTCTGTCCCTCGTTCTCCGTTCCTGCCCACCCCATTACTCAGGCCAGCTCTGTCTCCAGCAGTCTCCTGTGTGGGACCGCTTCTACCCGGCTCCAGCCCTACCACCTGGCCCAGGCACCAGCGACTTACCTGGACAATGGCAACAGCCTTCTGACAGTCTCCCCGCTTTACCCCTAAAGGCTCTCTTCATACACCAACCAATGTTCTCAAAACAGAGATCAGATTGTTTACACACTCCCTCTGGCCACTCCCCCCTCACCTGCTACTCTTCAGTCACAGAGCCTGTCTTTCTATTCCCCAAACACACCAAGCTCATTCTTGCCACAGGCCCTTTGCACTTGCTGTTTCCTCTTATGTTCACTTGCTTGGCTCTTTCATCTTTCAGGTCAGCTCAGATGTCACCACCCCAGAGAGGCCTTTCCCGATCACCCTGGCTAAAGGAGTCTTCACCTCTGAAGTTGTTCTTGTATTACCTCAATATTTTCATAGGGTATTTCCTTGTTTATGTCTGTGCTTACTGTTTAGTGTCCATCTTCCCCAACTGGAATGTAAGTTTTATGAAAGTAGGAGCTTGTTTTTTAAAAAAAATTTTTTGATAGACACAAGGTCTCACTATGTTGCCCAGGCTGGTCTTGAACTCTTGGCCTCAAATGATCCTCCCGCCTCGGCCTCCCAAAGTGCTGGGATTACAGGTGTGAGCCACTCATCCAGCTGGACCTTGTTTATCTTGTTCACCACTGCATGTGCCTAGAACAGTGTTTGGCACATAGTAGGCCCACAATAAATGCATGTCGAAAGAATAACTGAGTGGAGGCTCAAAGAGCTAAAGTGACTTTCCAAAGTCACTCAGCTAGGAAGTCCTAGAACTGGAATTTGAATCCAGGTCTGAAGGATTCCTGGTCTAGGAGTTTGGGGTGAGGAAGGGCATAAATGTGAGGAATTTGCACAGTGGCTGGGACTCCACCCACAGAGGTGGCTTTGGGAGCAGCACAGGGGTGTGTTGCAGTTCGTTGTCCTTTGCCTTTGCCTACGCTGTCCTCACTGCCTGAAGTACCCCCGCTCCACAGCCAGCTGTTCTGTGGGGCTGCCACATCACAGCACTCCCTTCTTCTGTGGAGGGCACAGGACTTCTCCAGACCGGAGGCCTTTGTGTGGCACCCTGGCCCTTTCCTTTGATGTGGTGAATTTGATTTCAGAGCCCTCATCACACTTTCCTGCCCCTGGGCCTGGCATTGTGACATCTATCCCTTACCTCGTAAAGGCCTCGGGTTTTGTAGGCAGATGGGTCCACTAGCTTCCTGAGTGAACAATGTTGAGGCAGCTTTGTCTGGCACTCAAAACAATCCCCCAAACTGAATGCTCACTGCCCTCCATTTGCATAGCTAAAAGAGCCACTCAAGATGCCTCTTTAGGTGCAAAAGTTCTCAATTTTAGAAACTGCACAATTGTGAGTTGTCTGTCTTCTGCATTCCCATTTTCTATGAGCTTTTCAAGAGCCAAGGCCAAGCTCGGAACATAGTAGGTGCTCAGCTAGTCAATGAATCCCCGGTGGACCTGTCCAACACTCTTGAACACCGCGCTGCCTGGATCCTTTGCTCCCATGCTCAACCTAGGGGAACAAGGGGGTCAGTGCCTCATCACCCATCCTGCAGACTGCTTCCCACAGACACGCTCCCTTTCTGGTCAAGGTCAAGGGACGTGGTGCAATGTTGTATTTATTTTATTTATTTTTATTTCAAAATATTAAGGGGGTACAAATGTTTTTGTATTTAAAAGTGGGGGCTCTCTGGTTGAAAGGCTCCCCCTGGCCAAATCTGGGACAATTTGAGCATCAAGATAAATAATGGTAATAAAGGCTTATAGTCCATTAAATACGATAAGAATCTAGTAGTCCCTACTGCTATAAATGAGCAAACAAATAAACACATAAGGGAGAAGTAGAAAGAATGATGGAGTTAGAAAGTGACCATCAGGTGACCACCATAATAATGATGGATTGCAACAAGAATCATCAATGGATGTGAAACTTGATGAGAAATAAGACATTTACATAGTTTCAAGATATTTCCTCACAAGACAATTATTAATTTTGGAGGGGAAAGTAACTCTCCAGTGGAGAAATTCGGCATATATAACCTTCACTAAGTGATCAAAGTTAGTAGGCTAAATGGCCATGAGGTTTGTAGCTTAGACAATGGTGTCATATCCATGCTCATCTCCTGATTTTGATGATTGTCCTGTGGTCACGTAAGAGAACGTGTCCTTGATTCTAGCAAATACGCACTGGAGTATTTAGGGTTAAAGGGGCCTCGTGTCTGCAAGTTGCTGTGACATGGTTCTGAAGAAAACGTGTAGATAGGGAGTGTCATGTGCTCAAGTGTGTCCCCTTGAAATGTGTGTGTTGAAGTCCTAACCCCTGAACATCTCGGAATGTATTTGGCAATAATGTTTTAAAAGAGGTAAGTAAATTAAGAGAAGGTCTTTAGGGTGGGCCCTCATCCAACCCGACCAGTGTCCTTACAAGAAGAGGAAATCTGAACGCACAGAGAGACAGGAGAGTGTGCACACAGACAAAGACCACACGAGGACACAGAGAGAGAAACCAACCCTACCAACCAACCATTGTCAAGCCCTGATCGCAGGCCTCCAGCTTCCAGAGCTGGGAGGAAATAAATTTCTGTTGTTGAAGCCACCCGGTCTGTGATTTTTTGTTACAGCTGCCCTCGCAAACTGATACAGGTGGACAGGAGTGTTGCAAAGCAGTAGGGTGTGAAGAGGATATGATAAAATATTCACATTTGGAGAAACCTGATGAAGAGCATAAAAAATTCTCTATTATTCTTGCAATTTTAAGTTCAAAATTATATTATAATGGAAATCTTTTTGTTGTTGTTTTAAAGTAGGGACTCTCAAGTCAGCCTGTAGGTTCAATTCCTGGCCCCAGCCCTCACTAGCTGACTTCATCCTCATCCTCTGTAAACTGGCCTTAATAATAGTGCCTGCTTCACGGGTTGTGAAACAGTTTAATGTGTCCGGGTTTATAAGCCTTTGGCACAGTGCTTAGTGTATGCAATAAAAGATCAATAGTATTGGGTTAGAGAGAGGAGTCCTCTAGAGTCGCCAGGACACTCCCTCTGAGAAACCTGCTCCTTCTCCAGCTGAGTGACACTAGTCAGGGATGACCTCACCCTGCCGAGAGAGACCTCACCTGCTGCCAACTGGGAGGGACCTTGTTGCCAGTTTCTAGGGAGGGACCCTCTGTCAGCACAGTCCAGCAGTACTCTAGGTGGCCCAGCTGGCCCCCTGTTCACCTGCTAAAGAGTCCAAAACCATCAAACAGTGCCCAACCATGTCCCTGTGGGACCCTGGCCCATGATGGGTGTCTTGCCTGTGGGAGGTGCCCAGTAACAGTGACAAGGTTGACCCGGGCCCAGGCCCTGCAGCTTGGATCCACACCCTTGGCTGACCCAGTGTGGGGCACATCTCTCTCCAAGCTTCAGTTTCCCCACCTGCAGAGTGAGAGCATAGGATTAGATCAGTTTTCAAACAATCTCAGGCCACAGCAAAGTTTTGTCCAATAAAGGTTGACTCTGCAGCCAGTCGCACATTGTCAAACAGCGGGAAGGTGGCCTGGCCTTGCGTTCCCAGTAGGATGTTCTCTGGAGGCCCTGAGATTGGATTGCCAGGCCCTCCGTGAGCTCCTGTCCCTGGCCCTGCTCAGCAGGGCAGCAGTCCCTCTGCTGGGCTGGGTCCCACACTTCCTGTGGGTCCCTCTGCTGGGTGGGAGTGATGCCAAAGGGACCCCTTTCAGCACCTCCGGGGTGCATCACAGGCCTCCCACCAGTTTCTTATTACTGGTAATTAATATAATTAATATGATTATTACTGTTGTTTAGGAGCCACTGCCTTTATGCCAGGCACTGTGCTAAGTGCCTGGGACCTATTACCATAGTACACGTCTTCCCAGCTCTTTTCTCCCACGCCAAAGAAACCAACCACGAGAACAAAATTATCTGTACTTTCATCACATTTCCATGTCTTTATAACCTCAACTTTTGTTTCTCACACAAGCCCTCCCATTGAGAGGAAGGGGGTTCACAAATGATCAGCCCCATTTTAAAGCGGAGGGAATGGACAGCTTGATTGGTTCACCCACCCCCGGGGAGCACCGGTGGGTGCCGGGTGTGGTGCTCTCTGTAGCTGGTCGCCCTTAGTCCTCTCACCGTCTTAGCACTAAGGTGTTACCATCGCCGTGTTGCAGATGAGGAAATCGAGACTGTGAGAGGTGAGGAAACTTGCCCAATATTGCACAGCCAGTCCTGGCAAGGAGGACTTGAACTCAGGCTGATCTGACTCCAGGGCTGGTGCTCTCTCCCGCTGTCCCTGCCAGGCTTTGTTGGGGAGAGAGGGAGTCGCTATTTCATATGGGCCATTAGAGAGTCTGCCGATAGAGCACACGCCAGTCCTCCCTGTGGCAGCCTGGCTGGGATCCTGGAGGAATCCTGCGCCCTCTGCCCCTGTTCTTCCTTTTTCTTTTCTTCCTACTTTGGAAATCCTAAGGTCAACTGGGCATGGGCTAGAGTGGAGGGTGTCTCTGGACAGGGCCACCGTCCTCAAATGCAAGGATCCTGCGGGAAGTGTGATTGGCCGGCGGGGAGAAAAGCTTTTTTGAACAAATCCAGATCACCGCAATAATTGCTGTTATTAAAGGTTATTAAGCATGGAATGTCTGATTTCCTTAAGTACTAAGTTTGACAGTTGCTATCTCTGACATTTCACTCTGACACTTCTTGTTTTATGTTTATTGTGAAGGTTCATCCTCAGTCTTTCAAATGCATGTTTTGGCTTGTGATTATCTTTCAAATTTTTTTAGAGCACTTTCTTAGAGCAATTTTTGGGAAACCATGATTAAGTCAAAAATTCATGTTATTTTCAAATGCGAATTCTGTCATGGAACCAGTGCAGCACAGACAGCTCGAAATATCAATGAAGTGTTTGGGAAGGATGTGGCTAATGAACGCACAGTATGTCAATGGTTTGAGAAGTTCCATTCTGGTAATTTTAATCTTGAAAATAAGCCACGTTGGTGACCTGAGATCAAGGTGGATAGTGATGAGCTGAAAGCTGTAGTGGAGGTGAATCCATCTCAACCTACGTGCTAATTAGCAGCAAGGTTTGACGTTACTATTCCAACAATATTGGACCATTTGAAACAAATGGGCAAGGTAAACAAGCTGGATAGATGGGTTCCGCATGAATTAAACGAGTGTCAGAAGAGAAATCGTCTGGAAGCTTGCCTTTCTTTGCCGTCACGACATAAAGGCAAACCATTTCTATACCATATTGTTATATGTAATGAAAAATGGATTCTTTTTGCCAATTGCAAGCATTTGGCACAATGGTTGGATAAAGATGAAGTGCCAAAACACAGTCCAAAACTGAATATTCATCAAAAAAAGCTAATGGTGTGTGTTTGGTGGTCCAGGGCTGGTATTATCCACTACAGCTTCATGAAACCTGGTCAGTCGATTACAGTGGATGTCTACTGCAACCAATTGGATGAAACGACGAGGATGCTTGTGATGAAGCTGTCAAAATTGGTCGATAGAGACAGGCCAATCCTCTTGCAAGACAACACTAGACCACATGTCGCACAAACAATGCTGCCCAAACTACAGAGCCTGGACTTGGAAACTCTCTGTTATCCACTGTATTCACTAGACCTTGCGCCCTGACTGCCACTTCTTCCAGGCTTTAGACCATTTCTTGCAAGGAAAAATATTCAATTCTCAACAAGCTGTGGAAAGTGCCTTTAGCGATTTCATTGCCACTCACTCTGCTTCGCTGCTGACATAGACAAGCTACCGTTAAGATGGCAACACTGTGTCGATAGTTTAGGCACACACACTTTGATTAATTGTACTGCTTCTTGTTTGAGATGCAATAAACTACACTTTGGAATTGAAATCAGACATTTCATATTTAATAACCTTAATATTACTGTTTATGAGATACTTCCTTTGTGCCTAAAAGTTGTCATCTCACAAAATTCAAATATCTTTATCACCTCCACTTTACAGATGAAGAAACTGAGGCTCAGGGAGGTGAGACCCTTTGCTGAGGACCCTCCCCACCCATGTGTGAATATGAGCATTTCACAGCTACTTCACCAGCACTGGGTGTTCTCATTTTCTAAGCTCTGCTAATTTTCTAGGCAAATGCTGTTATCTTATTTAAATTTGCCTTTCTCTGAATAGGAATGAGCTTAACTACATTCCCACATGCTTGTTAACCACTTGGGTTTTTTCTTCTTTTGTTCATGTACTTTGACTATTTTAGATATACATTTTTATATTTGCAAACTGCTGTTTTAGGAACCTGAGACAGTACTACACATGTTCCCGTTCCCCTGCTCCCCGCAACTCCTCCATCATTTTTTCCCTCTAAAACATTTCTCCCCGGACAGCTTCAATATACTTGGACATTCGCCATCCCTCATCTGAGTCCCTCCCATGCTGAGCCCGTAAAACCAGAACCGGGCACCGCCATGTCGTCCGCTCCACCCCTGCACGCCAGCTGCTCTGGGCTTCTGGAGAGAAACCTCCATTGCGACCACAACCACCACCGCGACGGCTGGGGCCACACAAGGCCATCTTCCCCAGTCACAACCTGGCCCTCGGAGTTGCCAGGAATCCTTCTTTGAGGCACAAATCAACTCACTCCACTCTTCAACCACACTTCTGCCACATGCCTTGTCCTCACCTCCATTAATCCAGCTCACCTGCCGCTGCCAGGATGCAGGGGCCATCTGACAGGCTCTGCCTAGCGCCCTGCACCTGTCCTTTCTCCCTCCCTCCCAGTCCCTGCGAAGCTGTCTCTTGTCCTGCCCCAATCCCACCTCTTTTCCTTCCTGGACCCCCAGGCCCACAGGCCAGCCCTGAAATTGCCCCAGTGGCTGTCATCTCCAACCACACCCCTAACCCACCCTCACTCCTCCCTCTCCCGGCCCCACCCTTGTCTTCCCTTCCCTTCCACAGCCACACCCCACGTCGCCCTCACTGCCCCTTGCAGTCCAGGGCTGCCCACACACCACCTCTGAAGGGACTCTTGCTGGGGTCCCCGTCACCTCTTTGTTGCTAAATCCAGGGTCCAATTTCAGCCCTCACCTGTCTTGACCTCTGAGAGCGTGCAACCCAGTTGCAACACCCCTTCCTTTTTAATTTTTCCTCCTTTTTAGAAACACTCTTTCCTCTTGGCTTCCCCAGCTTGGATTTCCCGCTCACGTTTCAGCCTCTGTCCCTAGTCCCTCTTGGCCTCTTAATTCTTAGTGACGCTCAGAGCTTTGGCCTTGGCCCTCTCTCTTCTCCCTGGAGAATCTTATCCCCCACTCAGGATTTCAGGGGCCATCTCCCAAATCACCGTCTCATGCTTACAGCTGTCCCTCATGGGCCAGATCCGCTCACGCAACTGCGTGGCCGTGGCCGGCAAGGATTTTCCCCTGCCCTCCCCCGGCACGTCCAACTCGACATTGTCACGGTGGAGCTCAGCGTCACCCTCCCCATCTCACTTCTCCAACAGGTTGATGACACCACCTTCTCCCTAGTCACCCGGAGAGAAACTAGGCCACCACGCTTACCTGTCCCTTTCCCTCACTCCCACAGCTAACTAGTCACCTCCTTAACTTCTTTCTGTCCTCTCTCTCTCTTCCTCAGCGATGGCCCCGGCTCCAGCCACAGCATCTGTCCCCAGGACAATGGCAGCAGCCTCCTGCCTGGGCCCCCTGCCTCCGGTCTCCCCGCAGAAGACAGAGAGAGCTTTCTAAAACCTAAACCAGGCCACTCCTCTGCTCACAACCCTTCCATGGCTCTCTGCTGCCTTCAGGACCAAGTGCAAACTCTTCCTAAAGGCCTCCGGGGCCTGGCCTCAGCCAACTTCCGCCGTCTCTGGGCTCCAGCCACCGTGAGCTCTGTCCTCACACGCACTGTGCTCCTCCACACCTCCACGCTTCCAGTCTCGCTGGTCCTTCTGCCTAGAACTCCCTCCCCAGCCTGTCCTTCCATCCTTCGCTCAGACGCCACCTTCTTCCGCAGCTTCCCAGGTCAGCCCCAGGCTGCCTCAGTTTCCTGCACCCCAGGCAGGGAAATCTACCTGCGCACCCTCTGATAGCACTTGCTTTTTTTAGTTAGTGTCTTGTGTTTTCGTGGCTGTCTTCTCCTAAACCACAGGCGCTTTGAGGACGAGGATTACAGCTTTTCATTTCTGTGTCCCGAGTGCTTAGTCCAGAGCATGATATATACAGTAGGAGCACATTAAATGTTTATTGGATGAATGGATGAGCTGTTGCTCTCCTGAGTCCTACCCTGAGCAGAAGCAGAAGTGAGGCTGTGGCCAGGGAGGAAGAGAGAGGGTAGCATTTGTTTTTTAGAAGGTCCTTTGTCCCCTGACCATGGGGACTGTGTTAGTTTCACCGATTGCCCTTGTGCCCTGCACGGCACCAATGGCGGGGCAGCCAAGCACGGATTCTCCAGGGATCCCTGCGACTCATCCTTATTCCCACTGCAGCCTGGGGGCAAGTCGGCTCGGCCTGGGCTGATTGTGCGATTTGCAGCAGAGTTTCAGGGGCCCCTGGGACATGAAGGAGGACCACCAGGACTGGCCGCAGAGGATCCCAGCTCATGGCGACTGTGGCTCTGCCCACATTCTTGTGCGAGGGCTCCCCTCCTCTATCCCGGCCACCTCACTCACTGTGCCTGCCCTGTCATCACCGAGGGCTGCAGACCTCCTCTCAGCTCTCGAGGCCTCTGTGGTCTTCCCCAGCCCTGTGTTACCCCCCTGGGGGCTTAAAGGGCCCCCCTGTGGTGTTGTGTGCCCTGTGCCCTCCCTTTTCCTGCCGATTCTGCCTGTGCCAGCTACAGTGGGGCTTGCTGGAGCTGACTGTCCTGAGCTGGGTCCGTCACAGCCCCAACTCCTGGCCAGAGTGACCGGCTCGGAGGTAGGCACCGCCCAGTCGGCCCAACTGCAGTTGTTTCCAGGAACTGAGGGAGGAAGGTCAGTCTGTCTCTGACGGTGAGAGCCGTGGGTTGTGAGGGGCCGTGTGCCTCTCCCCGTGTGGAATAAGCGCAAGGAGAGGAGGAAGATGCGCGGAAGTCAGCGGGGGCGGTGCAGGGCCTGGGGAGGCTTCACCCCGAGGCCCCTCTTCCTTGGGTTCCAGAAGATTCTCTGGCCACTTTCCAGTCAGTTGGCCTCTCTGCCCGCACTGAGTTGAGCTGGGCTTCTGTCACTTACAGTCAAGAAAGTCCCGACCCATCTGGTCTCCTTCTTCTCGATCCTACGGAGCCCTGTCCCTCTTCACTCTGTCCTCTCCACCAGGAATCTACAAACAGGGCTGTCCTGCCCTGTTAAATTAATCTGTATATCTCCACAAACGCTCATGCTGCAAACTGACTGGGAACATGATTTGCAGTTGACTCGGCGTGGAGGTTTCTTTCTGTCATTACAAACAGAACCTTGTTGCCTTGTCAGGCAATGGAGAAGACATGTGGGACATTCACAGCTAATCGGGTTTCTCTCGCCTTCTGGCCACACACGTGGTAGGACTGCAATCCCTGCCTCTCTTGAAGTTGTGTATGGCCATGTAACTTGCTTTGGCCAACAGAAATGTGAGCAGAGGAGTCACGTGTCACTTCTGAGCAAGATCTTTAAGCGCCAGGGTCTGATTCACGGTATCCCTTCCCCTGCCACCATGGTCTGGAAGCCCATGTTGGGAGGGTGCCCCTCAGCCTGGGCCCTGAGTGACTGGGATGAGCAGACACCCCCCTCCCACATCAGACACACAGAATGAACAAAGACACAAATGCATCTTAAGCCAAGGAGATTGTGGACTTGTTCAATACTCCAACATTCTCTCACCTGTTCTGCTGGATACAGCCTAGAACAAGATCTTGATTTTGACTATATATTCTTGAGCACTGTCTTTTTCTGTCTGGGCTGCTATGACAAAATACAGTCATATGCCACAGAACAACTTTTGGGTCAACGACAGACTGTATGTACAATGGTGTTCCCATAAGATTATAATACCATAATTTTACTGTACCTTTTCTGAGTCTAGACATGTTTAGGTACACAAATGCTTGCCATCACATTACAATTGCCTGCAGTATCCAGTACAGTAACACAGTGCACAAGTTTGTAGCCAAAGAGCAATATCACTTAGGTGTGTAGTAGGCTAGACCACTAGGTTTATGATGTGCATATGATGCAATCCTGCCTAACCATACATTTCTCAGAGCACATACCTGTCCGTAAGTGACACGTGACTACACCTTTGACATGGATAATTTACAAACAATAGAAATTTATTGCTCACAGTTCTGGAAGCTTGGAAATCCAAGATTAAGTCACAGCAGACTCAGTGCCTGGTGAGGACTCTCTGCTTCAAAAATGATGCCTGTCCCTGTGTCTTCACATGGCAGAAGGGCAGAGGGGCAGAAGCCTCCTTCTAGCCTTTTTTATAAGGGCGCTAATGCCACCCATGAGGTGGGCCCTCAGGACCTAATCATCTCGCAAAGGCCCGAACTCATAACACTCCTGCGTTGGTGATGAAGTTTCAACATATTAATTTTGGGGGGAACACGTGCATTCAGACCAAAAAACAAATGATGATATAGAAAACCATCTTTGCCTTGTATTCCAGTGCTTTGTCACGGTAAGCAATTGTCTGTCTATTTGAGCAAGTCTGTATTGCATCGTGAACTCTAGGAACAGGACAGAGATATCGTCGGTGTCTCCACACCACGCGGAGAGAGGCCAGGCACACAGCAGCGACGCCATGACTAACTGCCGGCAAAATGGAAATGAGGAGGAGAAGCCGAAGAGAAGGAAGACAGGGATGAAGGCCTCACACACCTGACCCCCAGCGACTCCACGTCAGACGCCCCCATCCTGAGCTGCCAGACACCGCACACTTGTCGGCACACGTCCCTCGTCTTTGCCTGAAACGCCCTCCACTCTGCCTCTCCACACCCTCACCATCCTTCCGGACCCAGGTTCACTCTCCTGGTCCCCCGGCCCTGAGGACCAGCTTTTCCTCAGGCTACAGTGTGTCCTGGGAGCCCCTGAGCTGGACTGGCTTTTCCCCGTGGGACGGGAACACAGGTGGCAGCTGCCTCACGGCTCAAGGTCACCTGCACTTGCTCCCCTCTTGAGGAGGGCACAAGCCCCAGGGGCCCCTCACCAAGTCGGAAGCCACACATTGAGTGTATCGCACACAGCTGCCTGTGGCCTCTGTCCCTCCCGTCACCTCTCCCACGGCAGCAAAGGGATGTTTCCATCTTGCTTCCCTGCCCTTAACCCTTCCAGGGCTCCCACTGCCTGCAGGACAAGGTCCGCATGCTTGGCCTGGCGCGAGACCCTCCACGGCGGCCTCGGTGGCCTGCTGTCCTGTCCTCGAGCCAGGCTCTGGCAGTGCTCGGCTCCCGGTGGTTCTCCACACAGTCCACTCAGTCTCATGAGGCTGACCTTTGCCCCCACGGTTTCTTCCACACGGAACGTTCTTGCTTTCCCAATCCAGACAGTAAATTCCTACTCAACCTTTGACACTCAACTTAAGAACAGGGGTTGGTAAATTCTGTAAAGGACCAGAGAGAAATACGTCAGGCTTTGCAGGCCACAGAGGTTGTGTCGTGATTACGCAACTCTGCCACTGCAGACGGCATGGACGTGTGTAAATGAACCGTGTGGCCGTATCCAGTAAAACTTGTTTCTAGAAACAGGTGGCAGACAGGATAGTCTGCCCACATCTGCTCAAGGGTAATCTCACAGAGCTTCCCAGAGCAAAGGGTTAAACAATGCCTTCTAGCAATGACTTCCATCCCTTACACACTTTATCATAACACAGACTCAGACTGTCATGATTCTATCGTGATGAGTAAGTGGAATGGTGGTCATACCACCATCTCTCACCTGGGTTCCTGCAACAGCTTCCTCACTGGTCTCCCAGCCTCCGCCATGCTGTTGTGGTTTATCCTCACAGAACAGACATAGTTTGTTAAAATGTAAATCTTATCAGGTTACTCCTCTGCTCAATAACTCCCATGGCTCCCTATTTCCCTAAAGTTGAAAGCCAGAGTCTTTTCTTTTTTTCTTTTTTTTGGAGACAGGGTCTCACTCTGTCACCCTAAGCTGGAGTGCAGTGGCACGATGGATCATAGCTCACTGCAGCCTTGAACTCCTGGGCTCCAGAAATCCTCCTGCCTTAGGGCTACCGGCACGCACCACCACGCCGGGCTAATTTTCTTATTTTTAGTAGAGATGGGGACTCACAGGTTTCCCAAGCTGGTCTAGAACACCTGGTCTCAAGCAATCTTTCTACCTCAGCCCCCAAAATGCTGTGATTACTGGCATGAGCCACCATGCCTGGCTGAAATCCTGTCTTAAAATGAGCTACAGTGTCCTACAGGTCTGACCCCCAATATTCCTTCAACCTCATTGCCTACTACACTCCCACTCGCTCACTGTGCTCCACAATAGCCTCCTGGCTTTTCCTGAAACAAGCCAGGCAGACTCCTGCCCCACGGCCTTTGCTCTTGCTGTTGCTTCCATCTGGAACACTCTTTCCCAGGTCATCCACAGAGCTCACTCCCTCGCCTCTTTCAGGTCTTTACTTAAATGTCTCCCTTTCCAGTGAAGCTTTTCCTGGCCACTCTATTTAAAACTGCAATCCCTTGGGGCAAAGGCAGTATATGTAACCTAAACATTTTTACCCCGTAATATGCTGAAATAAAAAAGAAATAAACGAAAACTAAAACTGCAATCCTTCCTCTCTGCTTTTACTCCATAACATTTATCACCTTGTAACATACTATATACTTTCCCCAACTTTTTTTTGAGGCAGAGTCTCACTCTGTTGCCCAGGCTAGAGTGCCATGGCATCAGCCTAGCTCACAGCAACCTCAAACTCCTGGGCTCAAGCGATTCTACAGCCTCAGCCTCCTGAGTAGCTTGGACTACAGGCATGTGCCACCATACCTGGCTGATGTTATATATATATATATTTTTAGTTGTCCAGCTAATTTGTTTCTATCTTTTTTTTTTTTTTTTTTTTTTTTAGTAGAGACAGGGTCTCGCTCTTGCTCAGGCTGGTCTCGAACTCCTGAGCTCAAACGATCCGCCTGCCTTGGCTTCCTGGAGTGCCAGGATTATAGGCCTGAGCCACCACGTCCGGCCACTTTCCCCAACTTTTTAATTATAAAAATATTCTAGCCGGGTACAGTGGCTCACACCTGTAATCCCAGTACTTTGGGAGGCTGAGGCAGAAGGATCACTGAGGCCAGGAGTTTAAGATCAGCCTGGGCAACATAGTGACATTTAAAAATTTAAAAATTAGTTGGATGTGGTTGTGCATACCTGTAGTCTCAGCTATTTGAGAGGCAGGAGGATTGCCTGAGGCCAGGGATTTGAGGTTGCAGTGTGCTATGATTGCATCACTGCACTCTAGCCTGGGCAACAGAGAGAAAGTCTGTCTTAAAAAAAAAAAATTCAGACACACAGACAATGGAAGGACGAGTGCAATGGCACTCACAGACATAGCCCCAGGTTCCACACTTAAAGTGTTCTGCAAGTAAGATGCCAACATCATTCATGACACCTCACCCAAAGACTTTAGCAAAACACTGCTGTTTTACTGCTCTGTCTTGTTTATTGTCCATCTTTCCCTACTAGAAAGTGAGCACCACTAGGGCAGGGACTTTCATTTATTTTGTTTACTGTGGTTTCCTCAACACCAAGAACTTTGCTTGGCACGTAATAGGTCCTCCTACAGCTTGGGGAAGAAAAAGACAAGACAGGTCTCAATTCTGGTTCTGCTTCTCACTGACATGCAACTCTGAGGATCATTTGAACTTGTGAAACCTCAGTTTCTTCATCTACAAAGTGGGCACAATAGTATTACTTCTTAGGATTGTCGTGAGGAGTAAAACAGTAATAGGTATAATATTGCACTGTTAGTATGTTCATTAGTTAAATTTCCACCTAACTTTTTGAAGGAGGGGACTCGATCTAGTCAGACCCTCTGTGCTCTGGGCTCCTAGAGGGCAGCTGCCCTGCCCCGAGATGTTTTTGTAGCTGTAGGGCCCAGCGCAGCCCCTCAAGAGAAGTTCTTTGACCTGCACTCCTAGCACCTCCAATGCCAAATCCAGTGGAAGCCCAACAGAGTCCACTCCCCTGTGCCTACTTGCCCTGTCCTTTTACATTTTTTGCTCACTCAATGCTGCTTAATAATCCCCTCTAGTCCATCTCTTGCTTTATCCACTCATTAAACAGTTTCCACCAGAAATACCTAGGGAAGGAATATTCACCTTCACTAGATACTGAGATTCTATTTTATAGATTTCTTCCTAGGGTCTTTGAGTGTTTCCAATAATTGATCCAGTCTCCCTTGGCCTTTTCTGCATTTTTTATTTCCTCGTGTGTCTGTTTGCAAACTTGCCTGGCAGATCCATCTTGAATGCAGGGCTGGGTGTTTGCTGAAGAATGGGACTCATCATGTTGCATTTTTCTTGGGAATGATTGGTAGTGGGTGGAACGCCTGGCCTTTTGCAAGCTCTCTGATAACCATTGCCCTAACTTCATTTATTTGCTGTGTGGAGGGCAAGATATTTTTATTGAGAATTCCAAGTCTTCATTTCTTTCTCTCAGCTTCAAGCTGAAACTCTTCAGCAAATTTTAAATCTTAGTTTAAGGGAACAATTTCCTTACTTGTAAAAAGGGGACAACCCAGAGATGATACCAGTGAAGTCACTTTGTAGCTGGTAAAGCTCTGTACAAATATTAGTTACTATAGTTTTATTAACCTGTGTGGATTCTTATCTAAATCTTGCACAGGTTGCATGGCCTGCACCCAGTCTGGACACTGTTAACTTTGGATGGACAGAGGAGGAGTAGCACCAGCAACTACACTTCCCATGTAGACAGTGAGCAGCTCTGTGGATTCATCCAGCCCTAGGGTTTGGGGGTTATTAGAAACAGAAAAGGTCTAACTAAGCTGGTGGGCTGGAGAAGGGAAATGACCTGCTCAGTCAGAAGCAGACGTGTTGCTAATATCCAGCCTCCTGGCTTCTCTGCAACATACTTCATTATTGGCATTATTAACAACTGCCATTTATTGAAATGCCACTATGTGCAGGCATGGGGACTAATTTACCTCTAGTCATCACAACCACCCTGTGAGATATTAATATGTCCACTTCTCTGATGAAGGGTCTGAGGCTCACAGAGACACTCATGGAAGCTTCTACTAAAAGTACCAAGGGTATTTCCTGAGATTGGCGTGGGGTTGAATTGCCAGACAATAACAAATAATTTTTTATCACTATAGTATACTTAATATAATTTTACTGTGTAAGTAAAAATTTATTGGTTGTTTAGCTGAAATTCAAATTTAACTGGACACCCCATATTTTTATTTGCTAGCCCTAGCTTGGGAGTATCTGGCAAAATCAAAGCAAGTTCCTCCCTGATATGCTCTATGCCTTTGTTGGCTTTATTTTTAGCTTTAGGAACAGTCATCAACTGTAAGTTCACCGTCCAAGCCTCTGGCCGCTTTAGTAGGAGGTTGAACTCGGGTGATACTCCCGCCCCTCAACAACATGTCTGCCAACGAGCCGTCACGTGGCCCTTCCGCCCCGCACAGACATGGCCGCGCCCCGCCCGCGAGGATTGGCTCCCGCCGAAAGCCCGTCCTCCTGGGCTATACGAGCCCCTGCCATCGAGCAGTTATAAAAGATGGCGGAGCCCCGCCCCCTACCCGTCCTCGCGCGCAGGGCTCGCAGCCTGGGGGCGGGGCCGTAGCGGCGCCCTGGGGCTCCGGTGATTGGCGGAGAGCGCCGGAGCTGTCACGTGGCCCGGCGCTCGTTTGTTTGCGGAAGTAGGAGGAAGTAGAAGTGCTGAGTAAGCCGAGGTGAGTGACCTCGCAGGGGGCTAGGTGCTGGGATCCCTTCCCAAACCTCCTCGGCGCCCCAGACTCCGATCTCTTCACCGGGACCCTCTTTTGGACCTTCCTTGTGCCTCCGATTCTGCGGCATGTCCTCCACTGACCCTCCTGTGTCCCCGAGTGCCTCCACTGTCCATCCTTTGATCCCACGGCATCCCCAACTCCCATCCGGTGACCGCTCTCCGCTTCGACCCTGGGTCCTTCCTCACTACCCCAGTCCCCTCCGTGTGTCTCCGTCAGTATCCCTAACTTCCTGAGTCAACCCCTTTCTCCCATTCCGCCAGCTCTGCCTCTCAGTGCCCCAGCTTTCACTCTGGGGCCCACTGGTTGTCCCTAGCTGCTTTCCTGTGCTCTTCGAAGTGTTCCCGATTTTCCACCTCAGATTTCCCACCTGATTCCCCACTTCATCTCCGTCTCTCTTCTGCATCCTTCGTTTTGTGGCCTCCGTGTCTCCATTTCTAACTCTCTGCTTCTCCCGCCTTCTCCTCTCTCAAGTGCCTCCAGATTTCATTTAGACCTGCCCCCTGTATGCTCCCTCAGCCTAGTCACCCCAGAGTCTCCCAACCTCCAATTCTGTGTCCACCTCCTTCTCCCACAGATGATCTGGAAGCTGATGACAGGGAGTGTGTGACCCGGGTGACCATGTGACTTGGCAAGGGCAAGCCCTTGGGTGTGGGACAGGGAGCACAGGGCTCAGGGATCTGTGCCCATATTTTTAATGGGCTACTCATGTGACCCCAAACAAATACCTTCCCTTCCCCTGAGCTTCTGGGTCTTTCCCTCACCTGCCTCCTACCCGCCCAACAGGATGTCAGGCAGGTTTGGTTTGGCAACATTGACACTCCACCCTTGTGCTGAATGCAGTGTTTTTGTTATTGTCTCTGCCTTAAAATGTTCCTGGAATTTGGAGGCTATTTTCTGCCTAAGTCTCAGTTTCCTAATCTGTGACAGGAGGACTGTATTTCTTGCCCTCATAAGGCTGCCATGAGATTCAAAATTTGAATGAGAAAATGTAAAAGGTAAAGCTTTGTAACCAATATGGCCCTGTACAAATGCATAATTTTGCTGTTGTGTCATAGGCAGGATGGCAAAGGAATGGAAAGGGAAAGAGAGAGAATGAGACGACAAGGAGAGAAAGATAAACACGAGGTACATTGTCTTTCATTTATCATTTGGCAGTGTTTATTAATCAGTCTGAGTCAGGCTTTTTACATATGTTATCTTTACCATTCATTCAGTCATCATTTATTCAACAATTATCAATTGACTGATGTTCTAGGCTACCCTTGATGTAGCCAATGTTTTTCCCATTTAACATGAGGAAGAGAGGGCGTAGGAGTTGCCTGAGATCACACTGATGAGGTTGGAGCTGGAATCCGAGTACAGTACCGTGAGGCACCAGAGCCTGTGTGATCGCCCTGCTGTATAAGGTTTGCTACTGTTGTCTCAGTGCCCAGGGCATTTTTTCTCCCTTCCATGGGTTGCTTTCTTGTTGGATGACAGTATCCCCAAAAGAGAATTTCCTTCTCACTCAGCACAGTGACATCACCAAGAGATAGAGAAAGGAGGAGTTTAAATGCTGTGCGCGCGCGCGTGCGTGTGTGTGTGTGTGTGTGTGTGTGTGTGTGTGTGTTTGGGGTTAGTGGGTGGGCGAGGGGCTATAGTGAAGGGTGTGTTAAGAGCTTCACTGTGTAGAGTGTGGCTCTCTGGGAGAACATGATCTGTGTCTTTCGTAGTGGGTTTTCAAAGCGCCATGCCTTAAATGTCTCTTCTTGTTTTTGTCCATCTTCACTTTCTGGTGATCTCCAGTCTCGTAGCTTTAAGTATTATCTCTACTCTGATAACCCCCAGTCCAGTTCAGGCCTTTCCCCAAATGATAGACTCAGATATCTAGTTGTTCATTTAGTCCCTCAAACTGAGGAGTTTCAAACTTAAGGTATTTAGAATTGACTTCCTGATGGTCATCCCTTCCATCCCTTACCCCACCCTCCACCAGAACCTGCCCCTCTCTTCTCCTTCCCATCTTAGGAGATGGTGGTACTTACTATTCATTCAGGCTGTGAGATTTTCCCTGATGCCTCTCTGTCTCATCTCACATCCATCCAGAGTGATCTTGCTAAAATGTTGTCTCCTTGCTCCAAGCCCTGCAATGGCTTTTCCTCTCATTGCATGTGTCTGGCCCCCTGTGACCTCTCTGATCTCACTGGCTTTCTTGCTGTTCCTGGAACTCACCAGGCATGCTCCAGCCCCAGGGCCTTTGCACTTGCACTTTCCTCTCCTTGGAAGGCTCTTCACCTAGATATCCATATGACTTTTGACCTCTCTTCCTTCAGGTATTTAAGGTCAATTTCTTGGTAAGGACTTCCCTGGTCAAACAACCTAAATTTCAGTCTCCACCTCAACACTTCCTATCCCCCTTCTCTGGTTTACTTTTCTCCTCAGCAGTTAATTAGCATCTAAAATCTTTGTGTGTGTGTGTGTGTGTGTGTGTGTGTAGTCTATTTATCTTCTTTATTATTTATAGCCCTCTCTAAAATATCAGTTCCAGCAGGGCAGGAAGGATTTTGTCTGTTTTATTTGCTATTATATCCTCAGCAGTTAGAACAATGCCTGCCACAATATGTCCTCAATAAATATTTGTGGGGTGAATCATAAAATGGGCCACCCTGTTCCATGTCACCGGCCCAAGGCTCTCCTAGTCCCCATGCCTCCTGTCCTTGGGAACTCCAGCAGCAGTTCTGGGGCAGTTTGCTTCCAGGGGGGTCCAGCCAAGCAGAGTGAATGAAAGAGACACTTTTTTCTTTTGTGAAAGAACATTTTTCTCAGGCTTATGTGAATAGCAGCACATTTTGAGCTGAGGGCCTTGGCCTTTCGAGTAGAAAACACTGAAAATCAAGCCTCACTCAGCCATTCCCATTCAAGCTTCTTCTGAAGGCAGTTTGTGGATTAAGAGCGAGGCCACCGGATTCCCTCCAACTGGGCTCAGATTCTGGCAAATTATATAATCTTGTGCCCCAGTTCCTGTGCATAATACGGGTCGCACAGGCCCTTCTACAGGTGTTGTGAGGATTAAGTGTGGCTGTTCACCTCAGACGCTGGCGGCTGGCAAGGCAGCTGGCGCTTGGTAGGTGCTGTGTGAAGGTGGCAGTGCCATGGGGTGAAGGGTGATGGGAGCGAGACCTTTCCCGTTCCTCACTCGCTTGGGAAAGAGTTTGGAGGGAGCTGGGGTCAGAGTGAACATTTCGAGGAACATTTTTTGGGGAGGCAGCCTTGGCGGTCCAGAGGCTCATATGGAAGCTAAGTGACCGACACCTGACGTGACCCCTACTTTTGTTCAGTCTTTGCTCACACGCCAGTTGAGCACCTGCTGTGTGGCGGGCCCTTTGCCCAGTGCTGCTGGGGAGTCGGAGGAAAGAGGCGTGCGTCCAGCCCCTAGGCCAGAGCCCCGCGTCCTCTCTCTGGGCCTTGATCTCCCCATATGCCCAACAGGGATAATGATGGCACCTTCCCTATTTCCTTGTGAGCTTGGAGGCAGCTAACAGGCGTGAAGACCCTTTGCCAGCCACGAAGCGAGGGGCCTTGTGAGAGGCTGGAGGCCAGCGTGTGGTGCGTGCGCTCGTGCTGGGCGGTGCTGGGGGCGAGAGCCACGGGAAGGAAGTCAGGGCAGGCCTGGCGCTCTGGTCAGACCCCGCATTCTCAGCCCACTCTGTCATGACGGGGTGGGAAGAGGTGTCGGCTGCTTAGGAGGGTGTCACTGTCCTGCTGCCAGGACCGTCCAGAATTGTTCCAATCACGGGACATCCTGTCAGCCCGGGCTCATGAGGCCTGAGTTCCACCTCGGGCAGTTCTGTGTGTGCGCCTAGAATCCCCCACGTGGCCAGTCCTGTGAGGTCTGCTTCCTGGCCTGCTGCCTGTGGGCTCCTGTCACGCACCTCCTGGGCAGCTGTCCTGCTTCTCTGACCTCAGCTTAGTGAAGAAGGAAGCAGAGGGCTTGAAGAGTTTTTCCTGTTTGAAATAGGAATGAGCTCAGCTTAAGCCCCTTGATGGTATGTAGAGCGGAACTTTCCAGACCAAAGCCTGGGGAGAAATCGGTCCCAGCACTTAGTGCCAGCCCTGAAGCACAGCAGGTGCTGGATAAAGGCCCTCGTGGCGCAGGAGTGAACCCCTTGGGCACAGCTGGCAACTGGTTGGCTGTGAGCACGGCAGTTCTGTCATGGAGAGGGGCCTGGCAGCTCGGAGTGGGTGGGGAATAGGGTATGTGGTTGCCGTTATCCCGTGCAAGGGAATAAGGTATTGGGGGGGCTGCCTCGGAGGTGCCAGGCCCCGTGGGCTCATAGGTGGTTCATTCATTTGTTCGTACCCATTAATTTAGCAAACATTTATTAAACATGCCCCGTGAGTGAGGAACAGCATGCCGGGTGCTTGGAGAAACAAACCCAGTGGGGAGGTGGGCAACCCAAGGCGCAGCTGTGTCATCATTCTCCCAGGGCAGGTGCTCCGGGGACCTGTGTGGGGGCTGTGGGTGCCGAGGCGCAGGGGCATGCACACCTGGGCTGAGAGGACAGAGGGCAGGCATGACTTTCGGAGGAGGTGGCACCTGAACTGAGTCTTGAAGGACAAGAAGGAATTTATTCATTTGTTTAAACATCCCTTACTGAGCGCATGCTCTGAGACAGGCTGAGGAAGTGGGGAGGACTGTCTAAACCGAGGGAGCTGTGTGCAGGTACACAGAGGTACACTGAGGCAGGAGCGGGCCGTATCTCGGGAAGATAGATGGTATGGCTTGGCTGGAGTAGTGGTTCAGTCTGGGCTGTGATGGGGCACCCCTGTTTGGGGGGAGCAGGGGGATGCTGCAGTTTCATCTGCATCCCGTGGTGGACACGGAGGGGTGTGAGGCTGGCTCGGGTGTGACCCTGGTCCTCACGGTGGGTATGTACAGAAATGACTACAGGGCAGGCCTGTGGCGGTGGTGGGGGAGGTCATAGGAGTGGCAGGTCCCGTGCTCTGAGCATTCAGAGGGATGGCTGGACCTTGAAGGACAATCGGAGGCTCCAGCAAGAATCAGAGAGGACAAAAGCACAGGTCCCTATCACTCTGGAAGAGCAGTTTTCACACAAACCAGCCAAAGGGAAGGAGGGAGGACCGACCCCCCCCCCCCACTTTGGCCGGTGAGCAACCGCCAGGGGCCAGGGACAGTTGCTGTCTTGCCCGAGACCTGCCTGGGGTCGTTCAGGGAATTCCTGGCTGGCCCTGGCCTAGGAGGAACCAGATGTTTGGGGCTGATTCTCCCCACCCACTAGCTCCCTGACCTCACTGTACTTATTCCCAAGCTCGGCTTCTTGGCAAACTCCAGTTTTTCCTTCAAAGTTCAGCTCAAGAGTTGTCTCCTCCAGCTGTTCTTGCCCCGAGGGACTGTGCATTCTTTGACACAGGCTGGGCTTGAGTCGCTCCATGACTTCATTTTATGAACCCAGGAAGCCACTTCTGGGGAACTCTACCTGTTGGTTCCAATCTCCCTCTGGTCCCAGAGGGTAGGAAGCGCACGTGAGCACTGTCTCCCCACTCACCACCTTCCTGGTTGGCAGTGCTTGCTACAAGTGTCCCAGCATGTGGCCCAGGGGTTTTAATTTCCCAGAAAGGTTTTTTTTTTGTTTGTTTGTTTTTCTTTTTTGGTTGACATCAACACATCCCACTTTAATTTGCCCTTTGAACATGCACAATTTCAAGCCTCTCCGGGCCTCAGTTCCTTTGTCTATAAAATGGGGATAATAATATTTGTTCTTCCCGCCTCCAGCTCCTGCAGGGGAGCCTCGCACCCAGCAGGCGCTCTGCAGGTCTTCCCTGCACAACTGGGCCTTGCGGGGGACTGGTGAGCAGAGAGAGGAGGAGAAAGGCCAAAAATACCTGGCCTCACTCTAGGGGAGACAGAACTGGCACGTGGAACTTGCCTGGCGCAGACAGGCAGAATTGTCACTGTCAGCCCTCACCATCAAAGGTCTTGGGTGTGCATCTTTCCGCTGGTGGCGTTTGAGAGAGCTGCCTTTTGCAGCAGGGGCTTAGGGGCTGGTTGCAGCAGGGAGCTAGCCCAGGTGAGGATTGGGCGGGGTAAAAGCAGGTGCTTACCCCGTGGGATGGTCAAGGGGTGGGAGGCTGTGGGAGCGAAGGGGAGGGCGGAGGTGAGGTATGATGGGGGTGGGAGCTTTCCCAAGTGCCCCTCCGCAGCTGTCCGTGGTGGCGGAAGACAGAAGGGCGCGCACGTGAGCACGTTCTCCCCACTCGTGCCTTCCTGGTTGGCAGTGCCACGAGTGTTCCAGGATGTGGCCTGGTGGTTTCAATTTCCTTTCTTCCACCTAGTGGTAACAATGGCCACTGTTTGTGTGCCCACGGTCAGCCAGCGTCCCAGACACTTTCCCTGCCTTGCGTCATTTCATCCTCGCGCCCCTCCTGGAAGGCTGGAAGCCGGCCAGGTCTGTCCTTTCTGTGGCCGCGCTGCCATACATGTGCTGGGACACTGAGGAAGGGTCTTTCCCCGGGGTTGGGAATCTTCGGGATCCAGCTGCACCCCACAGTGACCTTCTCCCACCCTGGGGCTGGGGGGTGCTGGGCGTTCTTGACTCCCTGCCCTTCCCAGGAGCCTCTGCAGGTGCTGCCCTCCAGATGCCTCTGCTGCTTTCCTAGACCAGGCCTGGCCCCCTGGAGTCCCCATCTTCCTGGCTGCAGCCCCCCCAGGGCCCAGCCTAGACTGCCACTTTCTTTGAAACTTATAATCACTTTATATGCCATTTGGAAAATAGGAAAAAATTGCCATAAACCCAGTACCCTCATCTACACAGTATTTTGGTATGTTTTTATCAGTCTTTTCCCCTGTGTATCGTATGCACTTAGTTAAATTCTGTTTTAACAAACTTTCTATGTGCCAAGCTTTGGCCTCGGGGTGAGTGTGCAGAGATGAAAGCAGCTGCCCTTAAGAAGCTCAGACTCGGCCGGGCACGGTGGCTCATGCCTGTAATCCTAGCACTCTGGGAGGCCGAGGAGGAAGGATTGATCAAGGTCAGGAGTTTGAAACCAGCCTGAGCAAGAGCGACCCCGTCTCACCTAAAAAACAGAAAGAGTTTAATTGGCCAACTAAAAATATATTAAAAAAAATTAGCTGACCATGGTGGCACATGCCTGTAGTCCCAGCTACTCGGGAGGCTGAGGCAGGAGGATCGCTTGAGCCCAGGAGTTTGAGGTTGCTGTGAGCTAGGTTGACGCCATGGCACTCTAGTCCAGGCAACAGAATGAGACTCTGTCTCAAAAAAAGCAGCTCAGACTCTAGACAGCCCATCTGGGCTCCAGTGTTCACACCTCCACCTGCTAGCTGTGTGACCTTGGGCATGTTACTTTACCTCTCAGTTCCTTGGTTTTTTTTTGTCCACAAAAGAAACTTTTACTAATATATAGTAATTTCTTACTTTATGCCTAAATTATCAATATTAAAAAGTTCAACTATTAGAAGATAATTTAATAATATATTCAATGTTCTTAATATCTGTTGCCACAATGCCCTTTTTAAATTTTTTGTGTCATATTTCATGTCCACCTATAATATGTTATAATGTCAAATTCACCAAAACTTTACTAACATTCATTTAAGAATTTTAAATTTTAAAATGCAATAGTTTTAAATTTTAAAATTTTACAATAGTTTTAAAATTTACAATAGTGAAAGGCAAAGTCATGACAAAAAAACCCGTTCCTTGGTTTTCTCCTGTGAAATGGGGACAGTGATGGTAACCGTCGCATAGGGTGGCTGTGCGGAGGAAATGATGAATTTACGTAAAACTCTCAGGCTCGAGTCAGAGCACAGGAAGAGCTTGGGTGGTTGGGTGCTGTGACAGCCTGGCGGGAGGGACAGCTGTGACCCACGGGGGTGTGACAGCACAGGTGTGTTTGCTCTTAGGGCAGCACAGAGCGAGGAGAGGGCGCCGGGGGCGGGGGCGGTCTACCGAGAGCATTTTAAGGGGGATGTGAGAACCGGGCTTGGGTGTGAAGAAGGCTCAGGGCTTCGTCGGGCAGAAGCGGGGAGGAAAGGGTTCCAGATGGGCATGTCACTGAGAGACGTCACAGAGCCTTATAGCAGGACAGCGTGAGCTTTGCCTGAGTTGTTCTGCTCTTCATAATCACAACTTGTCATGACCACACAGTGTCTCTGGGGCAAATGCGTCATAATCTACCGTTCTCCTAATGTTGAGTTTCAGAGTTGCTTCCGTTTCTGTGGCATGACAAAGACTGTTGCAGTCAACACTGACGTGTGTGCCAGGTCTTCCACTTTGGGGAGTTTTCCTGGGACCGATCGCCATGCCTTGCCTTGGGGTCTCTCCCCTCTCCCCTGGCTATGGAGCGGCCCCAGGTACCCCAGCTTCTCTGTCCTTATAGCCCCCAAGTGCAGAAGAAAGAAGGAAGCTTGGCACAGGCCCAGGTATTCTCAGAAGTGTTCTCATTTAATCCTCACGGTATGTGGGAGATGAGTGTCATCCCCATTTTAAAGGAGGAGAAAACCGAGGCTCACAGTTTTCTCACACTAATCTCTCACTACTAATCACAAAAGGAAGGATATTATAAAGCTTCAGAACATTTTCAGAGTTCTGCAGTCATGGTTCTCTAAGCCTCAGTTGCCTTATCTGTAAAGGGGGGATGATCAAAGTAAAGAGAACTAATGTTTTTTGAGCATTTACTATCTGCCACGTGCTGTTATTAGGTGCTGTTATGGTCCCTGTGTCATAAATGAGGAAACTGAGACACAGAGTGGTTAAGTAACATGCCCAAGGTCACACAGCTGGGATGTAGTGCACCTGGGATTTGAATGTGGTCTGGCTCTAGATCTGCCTGCGCGGCAGTGCGCCCGCCTCGTGTGGTTTTGTGAGATCAAATGAGACAGTCACGTAAAGTGCTTAGCTGAGGGCCTTCTGCAGAGATAGGGGTCAGTAAACATCTCCTGATGTCATTATTGTGATGGCCCCTTGCTCTCTTTCTAGAGGGCTCTTTGTGGGCCTCTCGTTTTTGTCTTTCTTCTGTCCTCATGGTTGATCCTCTGCTCAACACATGGGCCAGGGCAGAACGAGGCTGTGAACTAGTGTCCACTCGGAGGTTCTGTGTCCCCCAGGGCCCGTGCACTCTGTCCTCAGTGTCTGACATGCTGTTTTTTGTTTTTTTGAGACAGAGTCTTGCTTTGTTACCCAGGCTGGAGTGCCGTGGCCTCATCGTAGCTCACTGCAACCTTGAACTCCTGGGCTCATGCAATCCTCCTGCCTCAGTCTCCCAAGTACCTGGGACTACAGGCGTGGGCTACCACGCCTGGCTAATTTTTCTATTTTTTGTGGAGATGAGGGTCTCGCTCTTGCTCAGGCTGGTCTTAAACTCCTGGCCTCAATTGATCCTCCCTCCTCAGACTCCCAAAGTGCTAGGATTACAGGTATGAACCACCGCACCCTCCTGACAAGCTCATTTGTCAGGTGGTGTCCTGGCACAGAAACAGGGCAGCCTTGGCTGGTTGTCACCTGGCTTTGGTGGCAGTGCCCTAGGAAGACTGTGCTTTCTGGGAACCTGGGAAATAACAAGATATCTAATTCCATCATCTAAACTGGGAATAATTTCCATAGCAGAAACTATGACTCTGGATATGCAATGTAAAATTACACCCAAACACGTCACTGTTTCTAAGACCTCACATCCACGCTCATTGGCAAGGAGCTTGCTTTTGTGTTCTTTCTCAGAGCTCTTTGGGAACCGGTGGTAGCTGGCAGCAAAGGATTTACACAAATGCTGACCAGCCCCTTTCCCCGGACAGAGTATGATCCTGGTAGCCTCTTGGTGGAGAAGGGACGCTGATTTTGCTTGTGGAATTGAAATGGCCCATGCCGAGCTCTCTGTGTGCCAAAAAATTGTCTCTACGCCTTACGTGTGAGGACCCCTCCGCTTGCCCAGGGCGCGGCTGCCCGTAACATGTGTTCACATCTGCTGTGTCCTCTGACCAATGCTGCCCCACACTACAGATGAGGAAACTGAGTCTCTGTTGGGAACATGGGGTCAGGGGCAGGCAGTAAGGCCACCTGTGCATAGTGGCAGCACAGGAAGGTAGCCTTCTAGGTGCCCTGCCTGGCTTGAGGGCTCTGTTGCTTCTTACCTCCCACTCAGTGTCGTTTCTCTTTCTGTCCCCTCCTCTTCAGGTCCACCAGGCCCAGCGTCGGGAGACGGCGCTGGTGGGGAGCGATCTGGGTGTCTGTGCAGGGAACCGCTGCGCTTGGTGAGGTGGGCATGGGAGACCGAGCCCGGCTGACCAGAGACCCCGTTTTCTTCCAGACTGAGGGGGAAGGCGGTGGGGCCTCCCCACCTGCCCCACAGAAGATGCAGTTCTTCGGCCGCCTGGTCAATACCCTCAGTAGCGTCACCAACTTGTTCTCTAACCCGTTCCGGGTGAAGGAGGTGGCCGTGGCTGACTACACCTCGAGTAGCCGGGTTCGGGAGGAAGGGCAGCTGATTCTGTTCCAGAACACTCCCAGTCGCACGTGGGACTGCGTCCTGGTCAACCCCAAGAGCTCACAGAGTGGATTCCGGTGGGTGATGACGAGCTGGGCCACGCACTTCTCTCCTTGACCCACAGACCTCACTGGAGGTCCCTTGGCCATGAAGCAGCTTCTGTGGGTCGCCCTCTGAGGGGCATGGACAGGGTAGGGCAGAGGGGAGACTCTACTGTAGACCCCACACCTCTGGGCCATCAGGGTCCCAGCACAGGGGCTCGGGATGGAAGGCTGGGCTGTTCCCACCGGGGGCTCGGCCTGTGCAGGGCACGGGAAGGAGGAAGGCCTGGGAGGTTAGAGGGCCAGATCGGGTAAGGCCCACTGGGATGACCTTTAGCCCCTGTCCTTACAGGTACTGCTGTCCTCAGAGTGGCTGGGTTTGTTCAGAAGGGCCTGTAAGGGTTGGACAGATGTGTCACTACTCGGGCCATGCTGGGGCTGCCCTGGGCCAGAAGGGAAGGGTAGGGAGTCAGGACAGGACCGCAGTCCCCGGGCCAGTGCAGAGCTGGGTGGGAGCCGGGGAGAGCAGTAGCAAGGCTGCAGTGTGGGCTCCGCAGAGCCGGGCAGACTGGTGTGGAGTTGGGCTCATACTGACATCCCTTTTCTCCTTGCTCATCCATCTGGCTGTCGCGCCAGCCACCCATCCAACACACACCCAGCACCTCCAGTGTCTCCGGAGTCTTGGGCTCTGGGCCAGGCCCAGCTGGCACTGCGGGATGGCAGTGTGGCCCGTGTCTTTAAGGAACGTGCAGTCTGGAGGGAGCAGCCCCTGCAAACAGGCACTGTAGCACCTGAGCACGTGAGGAGTGCTCGACGGGGTAGAGCCCAGGGAACAGCGGGACCACAAGGACATGATCAGGAGCTATCTGCGTTGGTAAGAATGAGGAGAGTCTGTCTGGCAGAACGAAGTGGATAAGGTCATTCCAGCCACGCAGAGGTGTGAGGTGTGAGCCTGGAGGCAGATGGCTCTGGCCAGACCCTAGCTGCTTTCAGGGCTTTGGTGAGAAGTAAGGCTGGGGGGACAGCGGGGGACACTCTGAAGACGCGTGGCAGCAGGCGTCTCTGCAGGTGGCAAGCTGGGGGCCAGGGCCCACCTCCAGGAGAAGAGCAAGGCAGATACCAGGGCTCCAGCCAATCAGGTGAGATTTCAGAGCCTGGCTGCACAGGAAACTGAGGCAGAGGCACCCACAACACACACTTTGGCTAAGAATGCAGCTCAGCAGCCAGTCCAGAAACCAGCTTTAACACAGCAGGGCCAGTCCAAGTCAGCCCGAGTGCCAACGGGCACGTGCTGGCTGCCCTCCAGCTGGCTATGGTCAGGGCTGGCTCTGTGTGGGGCCGGCCTGCACCTGCACCTCCAGGACCTTCCTGCAGTCTTGCACCCGAGGCCTGCTGGGAAGACAGCACTGGCCGGGGCCGTAGGTCCACTCCTTGGAGGGCCACTCAGCCCCACTTTTGAGATGCTCTGGCCTGGTAATGCCACCATCCTCCACGTGCAAATAATCACTAAGTGCTGTCCATTGTTAATGTTTCTTGCCGGGATTCCAGATTTGTCTCGGTCTGCCCGAGCACCAGTGTAGGCAGACCTCCATCCCGGGGATCCAGTCCTTTGCCAACAGTCTGTTAGCAGCACCTAAGCCAGGCCCGCCCTTAGTTGGACAGTGCTTCTAGTTTGCAGAGTGCTTTTCCCTGTGTTATGTTAGCACATCCTCCACCGACCCACGGGGGTAGTCAAGGAAGGCAGCATCCCATCTTATGGATGAGAAAACCGAGGCTCAGGGATGACGAGTAATGCATCCTAGGCTGCACAGAAGGCAGTGCAGAAACAGAATTTGTCTTCTGCTTCCCAGTCTGTTTCCCTGTTGTGCTGTTGTGTTGTTTCCAGGTGTTTAGGCAGAATAAGGAGCACTGGGTAGGGTTTTAAGCTAAGCACAGTCTCTCCTCTCAAAACTCCTGACATCCTTAACTTGGCTCTGGAGTCTTTTTCATCTTCTCTTCCCTAACCTTCTCCCACCCAAGCATTTCCATTTCGGCAAATGGCATCATCCCAGATGGCTGCGCCAGGTCCAGCCATCACACTCACCTTTCCAGCCAGTGGGAAAGTGGAAGGGCAGGATGAAGAACGGCATGCTCCTTCTTTTTAGGGACATTTCTCGGAAGCTGGAAAAATGCCTTCCACCTAACTCCCACTGGCCAGAACTCGGTCACACGGCCATAGCTAGCCATGAGGGAGGCTGGGAAGTGTCGCCTGTATTCTGGACAGCCACGTGCCAGTCTGAAACCTGAGGTTCTGTCACTGTCCATTTTGCTGCTGGCAGTCTTTTCCAGGCTGTGGTCATTGCACACGTGGACGCTGCTGCACCGAGCTCTCCAGCCTGTTGCTTGGCCTGCGGTCTTGCTCTCCTCTCCTCCTCTTCTGAGCTGCTGTCACAGCGCTCTTTCCAGAGGACAGATGTGATCAGTCACTCCCCTGCATAGCTCTTCAAGGGCTTCCTATTTCCTTAACACATCAGGTGCTTAACAGGCCTTAGAGGGGCCTGTGCGATCCAGCCTCGTCTCTCTGGCCTCAGCTCGTGCCATCCTGTGCGCTAGACCTTTGCCCGGGCTCTTCCCTCTGCCTGGCGTCCCCTTCCTTTGCCTGTTGCCCTCTGCTTGACCCCTCCTGACCTGAGGGCTTGAGGGTGTGCTTCTGCCGTGTGTCCCCAAGGCCCCCGCTGCAGTGCATAGCCTGCCTTCCTGGCAGGCACAGACTCCGCGATGGCAGGACCTGTGTCACAGTGTGTGGAGAGAGGGCCTGGTGCACTAGACTTCCTCTTCCAGTGCCTTCTACATGTCTCCTCCCCCTTAATTTTCCTGGGGGGCTTTGGACTGTCCCCAGAGTACTTTAAGTGTGTTAGAGTAGATATCAAGGTCCTGCCACCTTGTCAGGCTACAGGTGGAGGTGTTCTGTCACTCTGTCGCTGCTGTGAGCCGTCAGGCTTAGCTTCTGCATAGGGGATGGAATCAGGCGGGTTTCCTGAATTCTCGGGTTTTATTCCCGAAGGCTTGCGAGTCCACAGCACCCCTGCTGGGTGGAGAGACTGGGCCCTGGCTGATAAGGTGGCACCAGCGGTAGTGGCATCTGCAGTCCCTTACTGCATACTGCGTGCTGGGCACTAGGTGTTAAATCCTTGTATCCTCACAACAGTCTGGGAGGCGGGGCGTTGCGAGCCCTCTCACAGGTGATGAACACAGGCTTGCCGAATTTGAGTGACTTGCCTAAGGTCACACAGCTGGTCAGGAGCAGAGTTACTCGAGCTCCAGCACCTGGCTCTAGACCCCACCATCTTACCTTTCTGACACCAGGGCCACTTTGCAGTGTGGCGAGCTGGGTGGGGCTCCGCCCCCCTGGGCTGACCCTGGGCCCTCCCCACCTGACATATGGCACAGGGCCCTGGCTCTTCCGGCGTGGGCCCCGGACAGTTGCTTGTGGCATTGCTGTGTACATTATGATAGCATCAATACTTCTGTTCCTGGTACAAATTAATCATTTACTGGTGATATTTACCTGTAACCTATGACATTTGATGAAACTGGCAGCCTCTCACTGGTATCTCAGCAGAGACGGGGCTGGACCTCCCAGGAGTCCTGGGAAGGGGGACCAAAGTATGTGATCGATGCCTCCGCACCCTTCATAAAGGGGACTAACTTTCGAGGCTGTCTGGACTGGGACTTTGCCCCGAAACTGCTTCTCAGGAAACCTCAGACAGGCGGAGTGGCCCGTGTCCTGGCCGCTTTGCACTTTCTTCCGTTTATCCGGCTGTGGCCCATCCTCCCAGAGCAGAGTAAAAACGGCAGGTCTCTGCCCTCAGAGAGCTCGGGCAGTAGCTGGAGAGGGCGGGGCTGTGCCCGGCATTCATGAGATAGATGTTTTGATGGGAGCGTGGGCAGCTCTTATGTTCCCCAAACAGGCCTCGCCCCTTGACAGGGCTTTCTCTGCTCTCACTTTCTCCTCTGCGAAGAATGCCCTTCCCTGAGTCCTTCCTGATGCGACGGCTCCCTGCCCCGCAGGCCTGTCCTTGTTCCCCTCAGCTGTCAGCACTCCTGGGCAGCCCCTCTTGCCTCAGGTTGCTGTGTATCTGCCTCCCTGTCTGTTTCCCACCCTGGGCCGCAGCGCTCCCAAAGGGCAGGGCCTAATGCTGGGTGTCGGGCCAGGCGCTCATTAGGTGCACGGTAGATACCTGTTCACTGGGTGAATGATTCTGTGATCTCTGAAGGTTAAGTGCAATTGACAGCAGGGATTGGGAAAGGGCTCCACTAGGGTAGTTGGGTAGAAATGGACCTTAGAGGTCCAGGGGACTCCACCAGGAGAGGGCATGAGGGGAAGGGCCCTGCAGGGAGAGGGCACGTCACAGGCAAAGACCTGGAAGGGTGGAGAGGGCCCTTTGGAGACCCTGCAGGGAAGGAAGGGCTTGTACTGGGCTTTGAACAGGAGAGTTAGACATCCCTCCAGCCTGGGGACGCTTGGCCATTTTTTGGCCCAGGAGTCCCTTAAGAGTCCCAGGGCAATGCGGACAGGCTCACACTGCCACTTTGAAGAGGTTCACAGACCCGCTAAGACTTATCTGCAGACGCCTCCCACAAAGGCAGAGGCAGATGCTTCTTGGCATGGGTACCGGCTAGCTTTTGTTCGGACTTCTAGAAGAGCGGGAAGAGACACATACCTCTGTGTTCCTCCAGGCCCTCAGCCTTCTCCCTCTTTCTTTCTCCTCCTTGCTCTAACCCACACCTGCCTGTCCCCCAAGGACACTGCTTACTGTGCAGCCCTCTCTGGGCCTGGAGTAGGGTTCTCCTCACTCCAGCCTTGAATCTCATGTCACCCTACAATATTACCCATTCTGAATCCTGGGGCGGGCATCTGTGACCTTGGGATGCTCCCCCACAGCCCCAAAGATATGAGCTCCCAGCTCTGTGTGGCCTCTGGTTCCTGGCCTCTCCTCTTCCACCTGGCTGTGCGCCAGACATCCCCATCACCAGTGACAGCAGCTCTTCCACAAATGCAGTTTCAGGCACTCCACTTCCATCTCCACTTCCTGTCTTTCCAGCTCGTCCCCTCCTGTCCTCTGGCTCCACACTTCTTCTGCCCCCTCCTCCAGCCCGTTCCTTTTGCCGCCTCACTTCTCACCCACCATCTGCAGCACTCCCTCACCTACGCTTCTTTACGCCTCCCTCTTCCCCCGACCCCAGCCCCCTCCCCTGACCCCAGCCCCCTCCCCTCCGAGCTTACTCTCAGCTGATGGCCTTGCTTTTTTGTCTCCCGGAGAAAATAGAAACAGCTGGAAGAGAAGGGAACTACCACAGCTCCTTCCACCCGTGTCCCTGCTCTGTACCCACGTGCTCAGCCTTCCCTGTTGTCACCACCATCCTGTGTCCAGCTGAGGCTGGTCCCTCAGCTCAAGACCGTCATCCCCTCATCCACTTCACAACACCATTTCGGCAATTCTTTCCCCTCCCTCCTACATAACACTTTTCCCTTTTCTGCTATATATTTTCTAGACTGAATGTGTTCCCCCTAAATTCCTATGTTGAATCCCTAATCCCCAATGTGCTGGGGCACTGGGAGGTGATTAGGTCACGAGGGCTTGTGGCCCTGAGCTGGACTTTATATTTTATATATGCAAATAAATCATGTTTTATCTTATATTTAGGGAAAACCGATGGCAATAACAAAAAAAAATGTTTAAAAAAATTTGCCCGGGCCCTAGAATTTATTTATTTCCTGACTTACAGGGAGTGAGTTATCCTCTTCTGGAGCAAAACTTAGGTTAGCTCATTGCTGATTATTCAGGTTTCCAAGCTCAGGGTTTCTTTCTTGTAATGCAACATTAGCAAGTGTCACCTGACCCTCTTCATGTCACCCTCTGGGAACTGGATCCCAGGAAATTGGCACAAATGCTGGTACTCTGGCTCCTCTTATTGCTGTGAGTAATAAACTGCCCTTTGTCTTTGACCCAGGAATCTTGTGTCTTCTACCAGCATCCATGAAACTGTGTCAGGCTAACTTGTAAGTTTGCAAGAAGGGCAAAATCTGAAACCTTTCAGAGTTCCTGACAGAACCCTAGACATTAAAAGATACATCCTTGGTTTACTGAACTTTATTATTAGTACACTAGCATCTTGCAGAAGGTCTTAGAACCTTAAAATCCATTTATCCCTTTCCAGGCTTCTATGTCATGTGTTGGTTTTTTTTTTATTATTATTATTTTGTTTTTATCTAAAACCCAACAGGACTTTATACGATCAATATTTACTTAGATTAAGCCCACACATTTAGCATGCGATGGTGCTTCTTTCTGTCATGCCTATTTGACCATCCCTTATCTCTGGCTTTCATTGTTGAGAAGCCAGCTGTCATTCTAATGTTTTCCTTTAAAGATAACTTTTTTTCTCTGCTGTTTTAAATATTTTCTGCTTGTATTTTGTTTTCAGCAGTTATAATATGGGATATATATCAGTTATTACTGTGTTATAATATGTTGAACTACATGTATCACTATCAGTTATTGTTATGTAAGAAACTACTCCAATACTTAGTGGCTTATGACAATGATCATTTAGCCCACAAATGTGTAGTTTGAGCAGAGCTCAATGGGAAGTCTCAGTTCCACTCCATGTGGCATCAGCTAGGGAGCTTGCCTGCAGGATCAATTCTAAGGTGACTCACATATAGTTAATTGGCAAGTTAGTGCTAGATGCTGGTTAGGATTTCATCCAGGGCCAAGGGTCCAGGACCAAGAGTCCTCTCCATGGATTGCCTCAGCTTCCCCATGGCATGATGGCTGGGCCCTAAGAGAAAAGAAGTAGAAATTGCCAGTCTCTTAAGGCCTCAGTCTGGAAACCGGAACAGCATCACTTTTGCCACATTCTATTGGTAAAGCAGTTACAGAGCCAGAGTAAAGGGTAAAGAGATACAAATTCCCACTGCTCAGCAGCAGGAGTGTCAGAGATTTGAGGGCCATGTTTTAAAACCTCCACAAGGTGCCTAAGTGTGGATTTCTGTTTTTGTTGTTGTTATTTTGTTTTATTTATGGGGGGAAGCTTATAGAGTATTTTAAATCAATTGAATAATGTGTTGTTTTTTAAAAATGTTTTGGAAAGTTTGCAGACATTAACTCTTCAAATATGGCTTCCATCTAATTGTTTTCTGTTCCACTTGCCGCTCTCCACTTATACATATGTTAGATTTTTTTCATTATATGGTGTATGTCTCTTATCCACTTTCCTGTATTTTCCATCCTTTTGTCTCTCTATGCTTTATTCTGTTTACTCTTTCCTGACCTATCTTCCTGTTCTCTTCAGCATTGTCCAATCAGCTGTTATACCTCTACCTTATTGAGGTCCTAATTTTGGCAGTTGTATTTTTTAATTCTGTAATTTCCATTTGATTCTCTTTTTTTATAGTTTAAAGTTCTTTGCCAAAATTCTAAATTTCCTGTTTTAACCTCTTGAAAATTATCACAGTTATTTTAAAGTCTGTTTCAGATAACTTCAGTATTTATAGCCCCCAACTCCCCCACTTATAGATCTGTTTCTGTTCGATGTTGTTTCTGTTGGTTTTCTTTGTCTTATGTCTTATCTCCACATGTGCCTGGTGAGTTTTGATTATGTGCTGGACGTTCTATTTGCAAATACGCTTTGCATATTTGTACTGTAGAGATAATGTGAAGCCTAGTTTGACGTTTCTTCATTCAGAGGGGATTTATTTTTGCTTCTCCCAGGTATCTGGGAGCACTCTCAATCAGGATAATTTCAGTCCAATTTCTGGAACTGAAATTATTTGAGGCCAAGATGCAGTCCCTGGGAGGGCCTGTCTATGTATGGCTCACCCTTATTCCTAGGCTGTAGTCCTTTTGAATCCCAGCCCAAAGTAAGAGATGCTCATGGGGCTCTCTCCTTGGCAGATCCCTGGACTCCTGTCCCTCTGTCCTGAGCCCCTGAGGCTGCTAAAGGTGCTGCATGTCCCCCGTCCTCTCAGGTAACAGCAGCCTGAACACTGGTCTCAGTTCCTGGGTTTCCTTCAATTCTTCCAGCCTGGTAACTCATCACTGTCTTTTTAGGTATCCAGTGTCTGTAAGCAGATGCTTTTTATAATTTGTCCAGCATTTCTGGTTGTCCTCAGTAGGTGGTCTGTTTCACATTACCTGGAGCCATTCATGGAAGTGGAAGTCCTCAGAGACCCGTTTTCTTCTGGGCCATTCCCATCAGCATTCCAATGCTTGATGAAACTTTCCCCATCAGCTATCACTCCTTTTATTTGCTCTCCTCTGCAGCAAAATGCCTCAAAAATCTTCTCTATACTAGCTGTCACCAATTTCTCACATCCCATTCTTTCTTAAACTCGCTCCAGTCAGGCTTGGGCACCCACCTGTCCACTAGAAGCACTCTTGTCAAGGTCACTCAGGCCTCCACGATGCTAGCTCCAGTGATCAGTTTTCAATTGTCATTATGTCTGACATGTCAGCGGCATTTGGCATGGAGCACTCCGGAGTTAAGAGGCTGGTGAGATGGGGGGAGAAACCAGCCAAGGGGAATGAGGAATGGCTTCCTTCCACCTCCTCCTTTCCTATTTTCTTCTTCTTGTTTCTGGTGCACTGATTACCTTATAGTCTACTTCATGTACTTCTTTATTTTGCTTTTATTACTTCACTCATTTTGTTGATCTCCCCGTAATAACATAGGCTCCAGGAGGACAGGGCATTTTATGTATTTTGTTCATTAATTTACCTCTCCATTTAGAATGGCATCAGGCACAGATCATATGCTCAGTTGATATTTGTTACACGACTGCACTCCTTGGGAGCGACAGGCCAGCGCTGTTGAGCTGGCACTCTCTGGGCACTGCCTCCACTAGACCCCGGCTGCCTGTGGGCTTGTAGGGGTGTTTAAGACAAAACCTTCTGGTGTGTTGAAAGCCCTAGTCAGAACTTCAAGCAACCATTGCTGACATGTAATGGTTATGGTTTTGAAAGTGGTTTTGCAGAACTTTCTCATCTATCTTCACAGCCCCTCTGGGAAGTTGGTGGGATAGGTGCAGTTAGTCTCATGTTTCATATGGGACTCAGAGAGGGAAAGGGTTTTCCCAAGGCCACACAACAACTTAATAGCAAGACTTGGACTCAAACCCAACTCTTTAAAAATGAACAAAACTTTTTTCTGCCTATAAAAATAATGCATGTTCATTATAGAAGATTTAGAAACTATACAAATGGATAAAGGAGAACAGTTAAATTATTTATCATGCTTCCCTGCACATTTTGTCACATTTCCTTCCATCCTTTTTTTTGACACAGTTAAGATCACATTGTGTTATATATAATATGTATCCTGCTTTTTTACTTAATATTAAACATTTCCCTGTTTTTAATATCTCATTTTAATGGCTGCACAGTATTTCATTATGTAGATGTACCACAATTTATATAATATTGTGTTGCTGGACATTTAGGTTAAACAACACTTATTTAGTTCCTACGATGTACAAAGGGCCAAGTACTTGAGGCTGGAGCTCTCAGATGTGGCAATTAAATGAGAAAGTGGATATGACAGAGCTGGTAAAATAAAATATTAATATAAAAGCACCACATGATGGTACCGAAGAAAAGAAAGTCTTTTCAGAAAAAACAAAAGCCCAAACTAAATTCCATTTAGATGTGTGTGTAGACGTATGTGCGTGCTCCGGGTAGGAGACTCAGGCTGGAGTAGGGCAGGCCGCAGCCTTCTGATTCCAGCAGGGGGCCCAGGGTCCCACCCTGCTCATTTCTCTGTCTTCCTCTGTCCTGGCTCCGCAGACTCTTCCAGCTGGAGTCGGAGGCCGATGCCCTGGTGAACTTCCAGCAGTACACCTCCCAGCTGCCGCCCTTCTACGAGAGCTCCGCCCACGTGATGCACACCGAGGTCCTGCAGCACCTGACCGACCTCATCCGCAACCACCCCAGCTGGTCGGCCGCGCACTTGGCGGTGGAGCTGGGCATCCGCGAATGCTTCCATCACAGCCGCATCATCAGGTGGGCAGGGGGACACGAGCATCTGGACAAGGCGTTTGCCCACTTGTGTGGGCAGCTGGGGCCGTGGGGTGTCTCTCGGTTCTGCCTCAGTTCTCCTCCAAGTTTGACTTATAAAGAAGCAGCATTGCTCCCAGGTTAGAGCATAGGGGCGCTGACTAAAGTCAGAAGGAGCGATGTCACATGTCCAAGTGCTTGCCTGGTGCCAGCCCCTGGGAGCTGATTTATACCTACCATGAAACCAAGTCCTCCAACCTTCGGGAATTATCATCGTCCCAAAGAGAGCAAGTCCCTCAGCCAGAGAGGGCCCAAGAGAGGCTCAGATCCTTGGGGTCTCCTTCCAGATCTGGTAGCCCTTCTGGAAGTGGGAATGCCTCCTTTTGTACGTCCGTTCAGCTGGCAGGTATATTAGCTATTTCCCGCTGGTGAGGGCACGGTGCCTGCCCTTGCACAGGACACTAGTTGGCCATCTCGCCCAGAGGTAGTCACACCTCTGATTCTCCACCCCTGGCAGCTCGGTTCAGCTCCCAGGCCCAAAACTGAAAACCTCACTGCACTTTACAGTTTACAGGCACGATCTCGGACAGCATGGCATCTAATCTCCCTTAGCTCTATCCATTCCCTAGGCCAGGCACAGCAGGCTGTGCGGGTACAGACATTGAATCCCAGAGAGGTTAAGTGAATTGTCCCGGGCTAGGGAGATCTCTGCATCCCGACACCCTTTTCTGTGCCACCTCACTGCCCACTTCGTGCTGGTGTGACTCTGTGACACATCTCTCATACAAGTGTGCAAACTGAACTAAAACTCGATACAAGTCACATCAGATAGAGATGAATTGCGAATCAGCCCTGAGTCTGAATCAGCCAGCTTGAGCATGGCAGGAATGCTGTCAGACACACCAGGATGTTGAATTCCCTGCTCTGCGCTTGGGCGTCCCAGCACCCCCGCCGCCTTGTGCCATATGCCTGCTCACCCCCTGCCCTCCCCTGCAGCTGCGCCAATAGCACGGAGAACGAGGAGGGCTGCACCCCTCTGCACCTGGCCTGCCGCAAGGGCGATGGGGAGATCCTGGTGGAGCTGGTGCAGCACTGCCACGCCCAGATGGACGTCAGCGACAACAAGGGAGAGACCGCCTTCCATTATGCCGTCCAGGGGGACAACTCCCAGGTGCTGCAGGTGAGTGAGGGGAGGGGCAGGGTGATTGGTGCTGACACCTCTCTGTGCCCACAGTTCCCTTTGGGCCCCTGGGCTCAGCTGTCACTCCTGGGCCTCTCACTGTTCCGCCTTGGTCCTTGAGGCCTGAGCTCCTACGTGGAGTGTGCACACCCCTCCCTGGCTCTTCCCTCCTGCTGCCTGTCGAGGGAACACATCCTTGGCCTCTTTGCTTGACAACCCCGGGGAAGTCTTCCAACCCAGCAAACTAAGCTCAAGGCCCAGTTCCACAAACTAAACTAGTTGTGCTTTTCCTGGCATCCACTGTGAGCCAGACCCCTGCCTGGAGGGGGCTCCTTTATGGGAACACAAACCAAACCAAACCATACTCTCTCCGCCTCCTGTAGGCATTTGTGCTAAAGGTGCTTCTCTTAATTTTTTGAATACCTGGGTGGAAGATTTTCCAAAGAATTGTGGACAAGTAGATGGAGCAATGCTATTTAAAAGCTGCTTTATATATTAGGTTGAAAGGAAAAGGCAGGATTTTGGATTCTATTTTATTGTCTAGAATTAAAAGATTCTTCTAAAGGTTACGTCCTTCTCTCTGCCTTGGCATCCGAATGGAACTACATTATTCCCAAAACTGTGGATTCATGTCTTATGCTTCTTGCTCCCGGGGCAGGGAATCCCATACTCGCTGTTGAACTCTGTCACTGAGACCCACTGAGCACCAGCGCAGCGCCGCACAGACCCTGCCACCTGCTTTCCCTGTTGCTTCTCTTTACGTTCTTAGGGAGCCAACTTCCCTTCCCCTTTTGTCCCCAGAGAGGGATAGCCCGGTGGGTCTTAGGGCGGGAACACGCAGGGGCTCCCTGCGTCGGGCTCCCGCCCACCCCGACGCCATGCCGTCAGCTCCTAGGGAAGAACGCGTCGGCCGGCCTGAACCAGGTGAATAACCAGGGCCTGACCCCGCTGCACCTGGCCTGCCAGCTGGGGAAGCCGGAGATGGTCCGCGTGCTGCTGCTGTGCAACGCCCGCTGCAACGTCATGGGGCCTGGCGGCTACCCCATCCACTTGGCCATGAAGTTCTCCCAGAAGGGGTAAGACTTCCTGCCCCGCCCCGCCACCCGCCTGGGGCCTCCAGCTCTCGAGTCCTCTGTCCTCTGCCTCGGCACACCCAGCCGCAGAGCGGAGGCCCAGGCCCACAAGCCTCTTTAGGGCTGGCCTGCTGTGAAGAAAGTGCTCCATCGTTGTGTTGTGGGTGGGAACCTCAGTTCACAAACCCAGCTGTGCAAGGAATAGAACTTTCTAGATTTTTCTATGATGCACCTTAATTTCTGACCATGAACCTCCCTCTCCAAACTGGAGAAAACCAATCTTGGTCCTCCTTGGGGTCCTCCTTTCCGACCTCTGCACATACCACTCCAGTTCTGAAGTCTGATGTGACCTCAAGGCTTAGAGGGGCCCACCCAACCTGAGTCCCCTTCCACCCCAGCCTGTCAGCTCATCCGAGCAGCCCCTTCATGCCTGCTGTACTCTTTGGTTTCTCTGTGCCCGGCTTGAAGCCAGGGGATGCTTGGCAGGGTGGCTGAGGGCTCTGTCCACCTGGCTGATGGCACTTCGGGGAAGCAGGTGCAGGTCGTGTCTTGGGAGCTCTAGGTCACTCTCTCATTTTTTCCCCTTTTCTCCAGACCTGGGAAACCCTGGTCTTAGAAAAATCCTTCTCCATATGTGTGTGTGTGTGTGTGTGTGTGTGTGTGTGTGGTGGGTGTGGGGAGAAGTGAGATAGAAGAGATGAATATCTCAAAATACTCCCCCACAGGAACAATATCTAGAATGAATGAATGAGCCGCTCAGTCCCTTGATCCCGGGCACGGTGCTAAGCGCTGACCTGGCTGAAGTGAATGAGCCGTGAGCCCTGACCCAAGCAGCTCCAGGACGGAACTAAGCGCTGGCCTGGCCGAAGTGAATAAGCCATGAGCCCTGATCCAAGCAGCTCCAGGACGGAAACACCGAGGTCACCCAACACCTCACAGCACAGTGCTGGATGGGCAGGGAGAGGGTGCAGACGGTGGCACTTTTGTCCGCCCATTTGCTTTCCCTTTGTCTTGTGCTACACCCTCCTTGCTGGTCCCTACGAGGCATTGCTACCTCTCTAGGGTCTGGGCCAAGCCTAGACAAACCCTCCTTTTCTTAATTCTCCCGAGCACAGCCCGAATGAATTAGCACTGTCAGAAAGACTGGACCAAGTGGTTAGAGAAAACGCCAGCCCCCCAGTAGTCAGGTTACCTGGTAGCACCTGAGTGAACATAAAGTGATGGGTGATGCTCTGC
>CAUYPO010055723.1:0-41867 GCA_963574435.1 Cheirogaleus major
GGATGAACACGCACAGCCCAGCGTGACTATAGCCGACAGCCACGGATGAACACGCACAGCCCAGCGTGACTATAGCCGACAGCCACGGATGAACACGCACAGCCCAGCGTGACTATAGCCGACAGCCACGGATGAACACGCACGGCCCAGCGTGACTATAGCCGACACCCACAGATGAACACGCACAGCCCAGCGTGACTATAGCCGACAGCCACAGATGAAGGCGCACAGCCCAGCGTGACTATAGCCGACACCCACAGATGAACGTGCACAGCCCAGCGTGACTATAGCCGACAGCCACAGATGAACACGCACAGCCCAGCGTGACTATGGCCGACAGTCACAGATGAACACGCACAGCCCAGCGTGACTATAGCCGACAGCCACGGATGAACACGCACGGCCCAGCGTTGATTTTAGTCGACAGCCAAAAGCTTTTTACTTTTACAGCTTTTATCTCTGCAGTTGCAGTGTGTACGTCCAGCTAATAAGTCACTATGAATCTGTGACCTTTTAACAAGTCCTTCGTAGGAGTTAGTATAGTTATTTTCCTAAAGCTGCCTGTAAAGTAAAACAAGCTTTCAGTGCTTTAAAGCTTTCCTCATCACACAAGAGCAAAACGGACGCGTCGTCGTCAATGCACAGCACACACCACCGTGCGGACTGTGAGTGCCGGCTGCGGGCGAGGCTTCGCGGCTGGTGAGCGCCGTACCGAAGTGGTTAAGAGAAGTGGCCAACTCTTGGAGTGTTGAGATAAACCGGGTTCTAGCTATGAAGACCTTAGAACAATGCCTGGCACACTCGATATATAAGCACTGCCACCTCCACCCCGTGGACTGGACACAGGGGTAGATGCCACATAGGCAGGCGGGTTCCAGGTTTCTGGTTCTGGGTAGGACTCAGGAGCAGAGAGAGGTAGATGAGGGAAGATGTGGCGCAGGAGTGAGCTCACTAACCCCTCCCCGCGGTCAGGCTGTGGAGGGAAAGATGGAAATCCCAGAGGAGGTCGGGAGGGGAGTCCTGCTCCTGGTATCCCAGGGCACGGCAGTTGCTATCACGGGATACACCCAAAGGTTCTGATAATGTCAAAAGACAAATAAAATTCTCTTATAACTGTTGTTCCCTGAACCCAGTTTCCTTCTGTTAATTCTCCTCTGATCAGATTTGGGAATGGAAAGTGACGTGTGGAGAGTCCTGTTTCCTTACTTGTGACCGTCTGTAGAGGGCAAGGAGTGTGGCGAGCGGAGTGACGTGCAGGGTCCTGGGCAGCTTTACGGGATGGAGGGACGAGATTCCATTGAGAGGCTTCTATTCCCCGTCAGTCAGCAGATACCCAGGAGAGGCGGTGGCGCCGACGCTGAGAGGGCCCGTCACAGGCCAGGCCTGAGCGTCCTTCGGTGCGGCAGGCAGGCGCGGCGTGCGCCCCTCGCTGCGGGTCCCCACACACCCCATGCTGCGCTGTGGGCAGGAGGGCAGCTGCGCCTGCAGAGCCGCGTTCTGTGCGAGGCCTGCCCGGTCCTGCGGGCACTGCTTCAACGTCCCTGCCCTTCGGTGACAGACGTGTCAGTTGGATTTGCTGAACGCTGCTCTGTAGCAAGCTCTTTACACATTAGCTCCTCGGAACCCCCAACTCTCCCGACAGGCTGCTGAACCGTCTCCCAGAGGAGGAACCTGAGACTCACCTGTGGGAACAGCTCACCCAGGGTCACAGCTGCCAGGTCACAGCCGTGGAGATTGCTTGTCTTGGGACGAGTGTGTAGATTTGCTTAACATTGTTAAGGAGGAGAGTTTAGATATGTATTCTCAAACTGTAGTCCCCACATGGAAGTCTGAGTTGCTGTCCTAGTAGGAAATGCACAGGTTACCTGACACCACGGCTCATGTGACGCCATTTTTAACGGGTGGTTGTGTACTCAGAGTGGTCGTGTCTCTGAGCGAGTGGCAGGCACGTGCCAGGCCAGCACCGAGACGCTGCCTGGAGCCCAGGCAGACTTTGAGCTCACGATACACAGCGCGCCTCCCTCGGTGCTATCCTGTCAACCGTCACCCCGGACATTGGGAGGCACAGCCCTGGTTGAGCCAGAATGTTCTGGATGTTTTGGGGATCAGTGACCTTGGAGGAGGTGGCTGTGGATGTCACCCAGGAAGAGGGGGCCTGCTGGACCCAGCCCAGAGGAGGCTGCACAGGGATGTGACGCTGGAGCACAGCAGTCCCTGGTCTCGGGGGGAGTCTGTCAACAGGGGTTCATATTTGAACAAGTGTCCGGGACAGCCCCCTCCTCCCCCGGCTCTCAGTGACACTCACAGCACAGACAGCGACCTGAAGGGAATTTGTTAACTTGCCTACATCTAGCTTGTCACCCAATAGGACACAGGCCTCCCCATCACAATCTCATGCCTCTCTTGCTGCTCAATCTCCTACACCCAGAACAGTGCTAGGAACTCAGTGACTACTTGAATGAACACACAGTGGACTCAATGTTTACTAAGTGGCAATTCTGTTCTGAGGGCCGAGCTAGAGTCTGAGACCACCACAGTAAAAGCACCGTAGTAGGCTTCTGCCTTCACACAGACCCAGCTTGTGCCGGTGGAGTTTGCACTTATTGGATTACACGTGGAAATAAAGGTCAACCCACCGTGAAAGCATTTAACCCTTCACTCTGTCCCTGAGCCTGGCCGTGCCCGCGGGCAACAAGCGCCCTCACGGCCTGGCGTCGGTGTCAGGTCCTTCCTGCTCCATGAGGATCCTCAGTGTGCTTGCAGGAGGGGCGCTCTTCTCTGCTGCCCTTCGATGTTCACCTCATGCGTCCTCGGGAGCCTGCCCTGGACCTGAGGCCCCTGCACAGTGCTCAACACAGAAGTCGAAATCCATGTACTTTTGCCACAATCAGCAATCAGCTCTGCAGGGCAGATGTGACTTCCTGGTTGGAGCAAGGAGCAGGGCTGTGAGGGGAGGACAGGAGCTCCCGGGAGCTGGGTGCAGGCCGGCTGCAGACAGGTGTGGCCGGGAGGACCAGCTAGGGAGGGCAGGACATTGCTGATGTCCCCTACAGAGGTCTGGAAGGAAATGATGTTTTCAGGAAAGTATGGAAAGCTACTGCTGAACAGTTCCTTAGATGTCCTTGTTCCTCACACATCAATTTCCCTTTCTATATGTTCATGTCCTCCTTGGTGTCAAAGGTTCATGTTGTGACCTTTGCCCTGATCCCGGCCCTTACAGGCTTTCCCCCCCCCTTTCCTCTGGAACAGCCCAGTCCATTTGACTTTTCCCCCATGTGAATCCTGAAAATATTTTTAATTGTTAGCTTCCCGAAAGTGCTTCTCCCAGCTGGTGTCCCAGAGCTCATGCTGGCCAGTGGCGGTGACACTGGGGACGGACCCGGCGGCCCTTCCTGCCCCTCAGCATCTCGTTTGGCCCAGCCCCTCGCTTGGGTTGTCTCAGGCAGGGCGAGCAGCCTCCCCGCATCGGGAGCCAGGACGGCCCCTGCGGGGTGCCCAGGGGACCCGGAGGACCAGCGTCCAGGCCCTGGGTCCCCAAGCAGGCAGCTCGGAAGGAGACCGGTGGGGCTGCCAGGTAGTGGCGGAAGGGGACCCGCCGGGTTGCAGGGCCACCAGGTCCACAGTGGGGACTGAGGCTGGGGGGCAGAGGCTCCCTGTGAGTCGGGCAGGGGCTGGGGGCACTGGGAGCTCTGGGAAGCTGGGGAGGACTTCACCCCAGGGGAGAACTGAAATGAGGAGACAGAGGGGCAGAATGGCGAGGTGAGGGCTGGGGTGGGAGCCGGGCACACTGTCTGGGACAAACCCAGCTCAGAGGAAGTAAGGCATGAGGTGGGGTGTCAAGAGACATGGAGGTGAGGAGGCCCAAAGAGGGGAAGGGCTGAAGTCAGGCTAGAAAAAGAGATGGACTGAACCATGGAGGGAAAGTGAGGCCCACAGGGCAAGAAATGGGTCTTAAGGGAGAAAAAGGGAGGAGGGAGACTCACCAAATCAGTCACACTATCTGGGGCTGGCGGGGAGGGAGGGACCTGGGAGCCTCGTTCTGTGGCTCGTAAGACGTGCCCTCAGAGGTGAACGCAACCCCACGCCCCTGAGCATCCCTGAAATGGAGGTCCAGAGTGCCCAGGCCAGGCCTGTCCAGAGCGGGGGCCCTGTCACCTCTTCTGTGTCCCTCCTGTGCTTTCTGTCTTCCTGCACCTCAGGCTGAGTGGGATGGAGGATCTCGAGGTTCTGCCCCTGGGGCAGCCCTGTGTAATTCCCTCCCCAAGGGTGGCTTGGACCTCTGACTGTATTGGGATATCATGCCCCTAACTAGGTGACGTTATTGCAAAGTTAAGGGGATTTGAAGATGTAGTTCCAGTCCCTAATCAGTCAACTGTAAGGTCGTCAAAGGGAGATTTTCCCAGGCAGGCCTGAGCTAATCGAGTGAGCCCTTTCTTTTTTTTTTTTTTAGACAGAGTCTCACTCTGTTGCCTGGGCTAGAGTGCCGTGGCGTCAGCCTAGCTCACAGGAACCTCAATCTCCTGGGCTCAAGCGATCCTCCTGCCTCAGCCTCCCGAGTAGCTGGGACTACAGGCATGCACCACTATGTCCGGCTAATTTTTTGTTTCTATTTTTAGTTGGCCAATTAATTTCTTTCTATTTTTAATAGAGAGGGGATCTTGCTCTTGCTCAGGCTGGTTTCGAACTCCTGAGCTCCAGCAATCCTCCCGCCTCGGCCTCTCAGAGTGCTAGGATTACCATGAGCCACTGCGCCCGGCCTGAGTGAGCCCTTTCCAAAACGGGTCAGAGAGGAGCAGCTTGTGCAGCAGGGACAGTTTCATGGTGGCCCCAAGAGGCCTTCTGCTGGGCTGTGGCGAGGCGCCTGGCAGGTGTGTTAAGCTGCTAAGTGTGGGGTAACTTGTCACAGCAGTGAAAAGCTAATACAGGTGTCTAGTCCTCCTCTCCCTGCCCAGTCCTGGGTCTAACTGTTCCCAAGTCCTTGCCAGCAAACGATCACTCTGCACATGCCGGGACAGCCCTGGTTTGGGGCTTTTACTCATCCCAGGGGACTAGAGATGGTTTTATATGATAATGGTTGACAATTGTCATTATGTGACATCTGTCGAGCACTAACTAGATGCCGGTTACTGTGCAAAGTTTTAACACCCATGCCCACATCTTGCTTTCACAACAGCCCCATAAGGGGTGTAGCTAGGAGATCTACAGCCTTCCTGTTCAACCTCATCTAGACATGAGGAGCCCCAGGCTCAGAAGTGGAGAGCAAGGTTCCAGAGCCCTACGTGGCACTGTTTTCAACTGTTATGACAGTCTGTGCCTAAAGCCCCTCTTGTGAGGTAGTCAGAATTCTTTTTTTTGCCTCAGGGTGTCACTCTGTCACCCTGTCTAGAGTTCAGTGGCTAAATCATAGCTCACTGAAGCCTGGAATTCTTGGGCTCAAGCGATCCTCCCACCTCAGCCTCCTGAGTAGCTGGGACTACAGGCACGTGCCATTATGCCTGGCTAAATTTTTTATTATTTTTTGTAGAAACAGAGTTTTCACTATGTTGCTCAGGCTGGTCTTGAACCCCTGCCTCAGGCGATCCTCCTACCTCAGCCTCCCAGCTGCTGGAATTACAGACATGAGCCACCACACCCAGCCCAGAATTCAGTTTTTAAAAAGCTTAGTCTCCGGATATTATTAATGATCTTTGAGGGCTGAAGTGTCCTTGAACTCCAGTCATAGTTAAGTAAAATTTTGTAGATTCCATTGTCAGGTCACAGTCTGCTCTGGGTTCTTGGTGCACTCTTGCCAAAGAATGACAAGACACACCGATAGCAAAGCAAGCAAGAGGCAAAGTTTATTGAGCAAAAGCAAGATGCATTTGCCACAGACAGCAAATGGGCCCTGTCATTACAGAAGGCCCTGACTGCTAACTAAAGTTTCATTTTACATTGTCTGGTTGGACCCTCCCCGGCAGGCATGCTCATGCGCCACCTTGGTGGACAGCTGTCAGTTACAGGACCTAAGTCTTACTGCACATGTGGATTTCCATGAGCCTCTCTGAAAACTCACTGGTGGCAGGTGGGCAAAACTGCAATGCAGATTTATGCGAATTACATGATAATTGGCCTGAGGTTACTTTTGGACATCTTCTAGACCCTGCTGCACCTGGATTGGTTGGCTTTCTAGGAATTCCTTCTTCTGGGAATCCCCGGGGCACTTTTGTGGTTGTGCGCTGAGTTCTGATTGGCAGTGCCCTCCTCCTTCCTCCTGCTGGTGGTTATCTGAAGCTGGTGCTTGCTCCGCCTCCATCCCCAGGAGAGTCGGAGGCCACTGTCTACCTAATGCGGTGAATTTAGGCATTTTGAAAGGAAAAGTAATGTTATATCTCAAAAGGAGTTTAGAGTCTCTGTAGGTTATAACTATAGTATAGTTCTAAATATTCATTGTGATGAAATAGTCATTATTGTACCTGTTGTATACACTTAACTATTAAAGCTGATAATTTATTATCTCATGTACAATGTTAAGATAATGAGTAAATTGTTAATAAATTTTGACTACTATTACTGGGAAGCATCATGGCATTTTATAAATCATCTTTTTTTTGCATAAAATGAAATCAAGGCTGAGGAAGGTTTACAGCTACTCCATTTGAGCTGTGAGAATGGAGTGCATCTGTTGTGTATAATGGGAAGATGAGTACTACAACCTTCGTGAAAACAGCACTTAACTGTTTATATGCAAGATGTCACAAACATCCTGTCATTCCTATAAATTGAATCAATTTTAATATAATTTTGAGACAACACATTTATAAACACGTGTCAAACAGAATGTAGCCAGTAGAACATTGATTGGATTTGGTATGTCTTTAGATTCCTCTTCCATGTTTACTGGAAAAATTGGAGAAATTATTGTGTTTTTTTGCTTGTTCAAATTCTTTATCCATGTATTGGAATTTTGTAGTAATTACTTAGATGATGTGTTTAATGTAAGTTACAGAACTGTCTATTAAACGTGCTGTGTTCATTACCTAACCATTATAAGATACTAGATTTTTCTCTATGTCTTTGCCTTTCTTTAAGACATTTTATTACTCTTTAGAACATTCATGAAAATATGTGGCAGAGGGAGAGGAAATGAACCCAATTTTTTTCATTACATAGCCCTTTTGATCTACATTGTGGCTTAAGTAGGGTTGAGGATATTGGTGAAAATCAAGGCTGAGATGTCTATAAATTCTGTTTTGTTTTTTGTTTGTTTTTTGGAGACTGGTTGGGTGGGGTGCTATGTTGCCCAGGCTGGCTCAAACTCCTGAGCCCAAGAGATCCTCCTGTTTCAACCTCCCAAGCAGCTGGGACTACAGGCTTGAGCTGCTGCACCTGGCCACATGAATTTTAATTGTCATATATTTTACTTCTGATGTATGTGAACCTATATAATTTAATTATTCAGATACTATTATAAATTTCCTGCTTAATATTAAATAATAAATGCCTTTCATCTGTGACTATCAAATCTTTAAACGTTGCGCATTTATACTGTGGCAAAAATGATGTAATTAAGGCTAAGGCTTTCTAAAGCAGAATCAGGAGACGGCTGGCGTGTTGCACTCACACCCGCTAAAGGTCTCGCCACACAGTGTTCCAGCAGACCTGGATAAACAACTGAAGTCAGTGTCCAGCAGCCCTCAGCATCTCTGAGCTGGGATCATCCTCATTAACCAATCGAACGGGCTGTGATTTAGGATTTCTGCTCCGCCAATGAACAGCCTCCGAAAACAGCTTTTTGTGGCAATACCTGATAAAAACCATCTCCTGTGATACATAGGGGACACTATTCAGGGCTGCCCTGATTCAGTACACCTGAATTGCAGCTCTTTGTTTCCCAAAGAAATTCTATTTCCTTTGACCTCTGTGTCAATCTATTTAGTTAACCACACAATATCTACTTAACTATGTTAGTATCTATTACTGATAATGCTGGTCCTGAAAGGTCTGATCATGTAAAAAATAAATAAGTAAACAGTATTAATAATGCTGAGTCTTTCATTGCTTCATAAAATTTTTAATCTTAGGCAAGAAAATACAAAATTTGATAGGTTCTTACAAAATATTAATATTTTAAACAACTCAAATTAGAAAAATTCAAAGTTCATGATAAGAAGTTAATGATTTGCCTGAATATGACTTGAAAATTGAAAAGCAATTTGTTCTACCTGAGAATGGTATTGACTCAAAATCCATTTCTGATGACTCTAAACCTAGCGAATCAGCATAAATCCTACTACACATGTAACTAAGGATTCAGCTAAACCAGCTACAGCAGGACAATCAAAGACACAGGATACAGTGCTGGAAGAAGGAAAAAGCACCAACACTAAAGCACATTTCAGGATCCAGAGTGTACAAGCAAGTGTCCTCCCTCGTAGGGCATCCCTGCAGGGGGCCAGTATCCCTGGTGAGGACATCTCCCAGGAGGATGAGCCATGGGTAGGAAATACCCCAGATATAGATTCTCTAGGGACCCAGGTGATTCTATAAGCACTGGGGAGCCACCACCAAAGAAGTCAGCTGTTGGGTCTGTTGTGAAATCTCATCACATAACCACTATGACAACGGACAAACTAAGAATCTGTGACATCCTTAGAGTCAATGGACATCAGCAGCCATATCCAACGGTGACACTAAAATATGCCTAACATGAGTTAGGAGCAAGCTTCTGTGGATAAAGGAGACTTCATCCCTGTCCACCTGTGTGAGTGGTTGAGTTTACATATAACTTGGATGTCTATGCATGTTGTCACAAAAATCTATGGCAAATGATTTCGTGATCCCAGAAATTCAGTATTGAATGCTTTCTGCATGACATTAATTTTAATTATACATACATAGAAGAGTAAAATAAAAATCTACATGTTTGATCATTGCTAAAAAAAAATAAAAGTTTTTTCCCCTGTGAGTTATAATCTTGATTTCCTCTTAGTTTTTCTGTGGATTAATTCTCAAACTTTGTGCAAACACATTTGGTGTTTCTCTCTCAGTGTCTTTGGTCATAAAATAAGGACATAACCAACTGCTGTTTAGGGAGGTACAGGGCTGAGATGAAAGATCTAGCATACAGGTGGGTTTGGTTTTCTTGTTTTTTCAGTCTTTGGGAACATTTTTCTTGTGGTGTCAAAAGTAATGAATTCCCCAGCTAGGGGTTTCAGACACGGGCCATTCTAATCCACCAAAAGGTTGGGGAAGAGATGATTTGCATGTGGATGATACCTGCACCCCAAGGAGCAAAGGATGGATCACAGTTGTACGAGTCAAGTTTCATGTGCAACTGGAGAGATGCCAAGCACCAACCCTGAGTCACCTCCACCCAGGGTCACCGTGAAGGTTGGTGTGGCTATGGGGTGTGGGGTCAAGGGTGGCCAGGCTGCTGGATGGACACAAGTTCTGCTTAGGGTGTCCTCTCATCACCCCTTCAAGAAGTGGCACAGCCTGGGGCATGTGCTCCCTCCTGCCCCCGCCCCGTCTCCCCAGCCTGCCCTGAGGTACTTCCAAGATGATTCTTCCCTCTCTGTTCCAGGACCTTTGGGCTCTGATCCTACCCCCTGCCCAAGTTCCCTCCTCTTCCTGGCCTGCCTTGGCTTCCCTCCTGGTCCCCCCTGCCCAGTTCACCCCTTCGTTCCCATCCCTCCCTTCCTTTCCTCGCTCAACTCCCCCATAAACTCACTTCTGATCCCCCCCGTCCATGTCCCCTGCCTCAGTTTACCTCCCCTCCCCCCATCTGTCCCACTGGCCCCACCTCTCATGCCCCCTCCCCTCCTCTCTGGGCTCTTCTCGTTTCCTTTGCCTCAGTTTACCTCTCCACCTGCCCTCTCCTGCAGTGGCTGTTCCTCCTACACGTCCTCTCCCTCCATCCCCTGCCCTCCTCACCCCTGTTGGCTTTTTGCCCCCTTTCTGACCTCCCTCTCCTCTGACTGATTTCTTCCTCTTCTTCCCTCAATCCCCACCCTCCCTCTCTGCACCTGGCCTGCCCCGCCTTCCCTCCCCCAGCTCCTGGATGAGGTCTCCTCCTCTACCTTCTCCCCTGCTCAGGTCACCTCAGCTCAATGCCCTCCTTCCTGTGCCTGTCCTCACCTCGCCACCTGCCCTCCCTGCACCCTAGCCCACTCCACCCTCTGGCCCTCCTGTTCTGTGCGGGGCGTCACCTCCACCTTTCCCAGCCCTGCAACAGAGGCTTTTCCCTCACTCCACAGCACTGGGCAGGAGGGCAGAGGGTCACCTTCCCGGAGGCTCCTCCCAGCCGGCTCCCTCCAGGGTCCCATCCCTGCCCTGGGGGTGAGCCCACAAGGGCCTCCTGCCTGCCTTGCCAGGCTCCCCAGAGGCCCCAGCCCCTGGGCTAGGGAGTCGTGGGGGACAGGGTCTGAACACCCAGCCTGAGCCTTGGGGCACTGCCCAGCCCTTGCCTGGGCCCCTGGGCAGCTGCCTGGAGTTGGAAAGACAGGCGGGTCTACCCCTGTCTGCAGGAGGCTCCCAGAGCCTCTGATGTGGGCCAGGAGAGGGCAGCATCCACAGCCATGCTCACACCTCCAGGCCAATCCTGAGTGATGCACCACCCATCCTCCCAAGTGGGTGCAGGCTGGGCCCCTGAGCTAGATCTCAGGCAACATGAAACCCCCTAACTTATTAGCCCCGGCTAAGCCCCTCTCACCATTAACTTAGAGCAGAGCCCCACAGCAATGTGAAAGTTCTCATGTGGGGGTCTCTTGCATGGCCCCCCAGGGCTAGACAGTGTATTGGCCTCACTGACTCCCACCCCTCCCCTTGAAGCAGTAAACCTAAGCCTCAGGGGAGAAGCTCTGAAGGTGTCAACGGGGCTCCCCCAAACAGGCAGCGTCCCAAAGCCTTAGGCTCTCCCGCCACCCATTAAATGAGCACATGCCCAGTGAGGCTGAGACACCCTCACAGCCAGGGAGGACAAATGTCAAGTCCTGTCGAGGATGACAAGTATCCAACTCAGGGCCTTGTACCTTGAGGGACAGACGGGGCTGAGGTCGGCAAGTTCATGGGGTGTCAACAGTGGTGAACAGAGGAACAAGCCAGGGATTGGGTCCAGAGCCTGGGGACAGTCCCTGTGGGTTCTAATCCCCCTGTTACGACTTCTGTGACCTTGTCATTGAACTCTTTGGGCCTCAGTTTCCTCACCTGTAAAGTGGACGTAAGAATAGTACCATCATTTTAGAGTTGTTCTGAATATTAATGAATGTACATGTCCTTGTTATTATAGGTAGTTAGTATTTCATGAGTGTTTGGAAATATTAATAAGAGGCTCTATAATATTTAATGAACTAACTGGAGATTTGGGTTCAACACTCTTCATGATCTCATTTTTATATTGAAATGTTTCATAACCACTTTACAAAATAGTCTTGGGTCACGTCATGGGCTAATGGTTTAGTCTGCATAGGCAGGGTGCAAGCTCCCCGCTGCCCTGTTTGATTTCCGCCAAAGCAGCCCAGCGCCCCCTGCTGGCGGCCCAGGCGCCGCACTGCCGTCCCAGCCCTGGATGCTGGGGGCCCGCGGGGAGGAGGCCCATGGCTTGACCTGACGCAGGTCAGCCTGTGTGTGCCAGGCACAGATCCGTGCCAAGAAGCAATGATGAAGCAGGACGGTGGCTCCCGGCAGTGATCACCTGGGTCACTTCATTCTGTGCCTGCGGGAGGGCCAAAGACACTTGGAGCTAATGACACCAAGACAAAAAGGTGACATGATATGTGTGCTGGTGGCTTTTTACTTTACTTTCGAAGACCCTAAAGGACGCTTGTTCACACACAGATCAGTGCCCACACCCCCAAATCACCCCTGGGGTCTCCACCTCCCCTCGGTCCCTCCAACCCGACCTCAGCTCCTTGCCTGCCCCAGCTGTCCCCTCAGTGGGATTGACTTGGTGCAGCTGCAACCCTTTTCCTTTCTTCTCCTCTTCCTCACCTCGCCCACCCAGTCCCCTCTTGTCTCCCGGCCTCCTTGCCTCCACACTCCCAGCCTGCATCTTCGGAGCCGAGCTGGCCTCTCACAGAGTGTGGCCCCCTCTCCTGACAGTGCCAGAGCCATCTGCCCCCCAACTCTCTCCTCACACCCTGACCCTGGACTCAAGTGTCCCCCAGGCAGCTCACCTGGTGTCCTCCCTCCAGCCCCCCTGTTACAACCCCTCCCCTCAGATCATGCATGGGCTCGACCTCCCAGGCTCTGCCAGCCTTCGCCTCCCAGCTCGCCTCAGCCCCACCCTCCCTAGGCACCACCTTGGGGCCCCACGGAGGCACAGACAGCCCTGTCCCCACACAGGCTCATGATACCTCAATCCACCCCTCTCATGGGCTTCCTCACTCAGCACAGCCCTGCCACCCCGCTCACCTTCCAGGACTCCTCACCCATGCGCCAGGCCCCTGCCTACTCTCGCTCCATCCCTCCAATTTCTTTCTCCAACCCAAGCCCCCAAGGCCGATGGTGTCACCCCCAGAAGTCATTTGGACACCCAAGGCCCTGCCCACTGGGGATGGCCATGCTCTTCCCTATAGGAGTGGACAGGGGACACCATAGTACCCCAGTCATGGTCTGAATCTTTGGAGTGCTGTCCAGGTTGCACTCTGACAGGGCACTCACCAGGGCCACTGGACGGCCACTCTGCTCCTAGCCACAAGGCTGGCCCTTGGCCATTGTCCCCCAGCCACTGAGATGGGCCATGGAAGGTGCAAGCTCAGCCCCTGACCCCTCCCTCCCTGCTCTTCTCTGGGGCCTGTCCTGAGGGATGGGCCACTGAGTCCCCAGCCAGGGCCACACCTGAGTCTATCCCTCTGATGCAGTGGGGGGAGTCCCAACATCTGATCGTTCTCAAGCACCTGGATGGATATCTAGTACATCGCAGTCATGATCAAATCAATCCCATGTGCCCCGGGGACAGAGACCCCCAGTGGAGTCTCAGAGGGAAAAGAGCCACCAAGGGGACCCTCACACACAGTCCGGGCGTTTGCGAGCGACCTTGAAACATGCATGTGCGACACTCGAGCGGCACAGCCAAGACAGGAAATCAGACCTGACACCTGAGCAGCCTCTCGGGTCTTTGGGGACGCAGGTGGGGTGGCACAGGAGGGTGGCTTCAAGGCAGGAGGGAGTTTCGTGCTGGGGGGAGGGGGGTGGCAAAAGGTGGCTGGTCCTCAGATACCCGGAAGAGAAAGGGCTTCCTGTCGGAAGACAGACACGAGAACCTGGCTCCCTCCACAGCAGGGGAGGCCACTCCCGAGTGTCCCCGCTGTGCTGTCGGCGCCGCGCTGCGCGCAAGGCTGTGAGGGCCACACCGCGCCTCCTCGTCCACACCACTCTGGAGAGGCGGGAAGCTTCGCGGCTGCGCGGACGTGCACTTGAGGAGACTAATCTACATAAATTGGCTTGGTGTTGTCCCTCCTTTACCGACATGGTCATTTAAAAATATTTTATTTTGAGGCAATTATAGAACTCACGGGAAACTGCAATAGCAGTATATCACAGAGCCCTGGTCTCTCCGCTCGCATCCCCCACGGCCACAGTCTCTCCACAGTGTCCTCCCATGGCTGTGACGGCCTCTCCTTGGTCGCTGGCCAGCCTCCGTGGACCGCGCCAGGGGGCAGGTAGGACCACAGACTCCTTCTCTTTCACCAGACCCTCAGGCTTCCACCCTGTCGGGCCAAATTCTCTCCCCGCCCCACACGCCCTCCCCGCCGCTGCATTCACTGCCCGGCGCCCCGGCGCCCGGCGCGGTTCTGCCCGCGAATCCATCCTGTTCATTGAAAATGTGTTGGCGCCTGGAGAGCACACCTTCAGGGTTGCAGAGAAAACGGCCGGCTGTGCGTTTAGAGCCACGCACGCGGTCACATTTTATGTATTAATATATAGGCCGATGAGCTCCAGCCAAAGACCACCAGGAACACAGCTGTAGTTGGAGAAAACCGGATTTTTCACTCCACCCCTCAGGAGCGCACGGTGGACCCTTGCGCGTGTCGCCGCCGTGGGGTGGGCTGCGGGGACAGGAGACTCGCTCCGGACGGGCGCTCCGGGCAGCAGAGCAAGTCTGCGACCGCGATTTTCATAGCCCTTACCCGGGAGGTCGGAGCGGAGCGCGACAGGCTGTGACCGAGAAGCTGCGCGGTCGCGGCCCGGAGACGCTCCGCGCTCAGACCGGATCGCGCAGCGGCCTTGTTTCCGGCGGTCTTGCCCGAGGCTGCTTGGCCCACGGAGTGGTTTCCGTTGGCCGGGAGAACCCCGCCACCTCCCGGGCTGCCAGGGGGTTGGAGGCCGCCGGCCGGCCGCGGGCCTGGGCGTCTGCTCCGCACCCTGGGCGGGGGTCAAAGGAGGAAAACGAAAGCGCGTACACACCGTTGGCGGGCTGCAGATCAGTACCGCGTCTGTGGAAAAGGTATCGGGATTCCTTAAAGAGGTAAATGTAGACCTACTGTTTGATCCAGCAATCTGGGTATCTCCCCAAAGGAAGACAGCGGAACCGCAACGGGGCAGACCGCGCTGGCGGCACCCAGAACGTTGGCAAAGGAAAGCACCTGTGCCCGCGCGGCCGGGAGCCCGCCCTGCCCCGCCGCAGCACGCCCGCCCCGCGCCCCCCTCTGCCGTCCGTGCGCGGCCGCCGCAACCCCCAGTCCCCAGGCCGCCCAGGGTCAGCCCTCACTCCCCGCCCCCCGGTCAGGACGCCAAGGGCCGCGCCGCCCTCTCCAGCAGGCGCCGCCCTCGAGGGCCGGACCGGTGGGGCGCCGTGGAGAACGTTCCGGTGGTCGGTGAAGCGGAGAGAAAGAAGATATTTCTACCACGGAAAGCACTTTGCATGAAACACTCATGGCACTGGAAAAAGCAGTTGAAATAAAAACAAAATAACTTTGGCTTTTGTTCTGAAGATAAATGGGTGAGCGGCGCACGAGTCCCTGCGCGGAGCGGGCGCCCTGGGGGAAGCGCGCGCCTTGCGCTTGGCTGTCCCGCCTCGCGGCCTTCTGCGCCTCCGGGAGGCCACAGCTGCTTCCTCTTCCAGACGCTTAGCTAGCTGTCCAACCCAGCTAGAGAGAAGAATAACCAGGAATGAGGTTAGTCATTACTAAAGTGAATGCTCCCTCTAGTGTGGAAATAGAACACGGTGCTGTTCTGTTACCACTATTAATTAATTATCCACTTCCACACGGCGCTCCCCGGCCGCGAAGCCTCGCCCGCGGCCGCACTCGCAGTCCCCACGGCGGTGTGTGCTGCGCATCCACCACGCGTCCCTTTGCTCTCGTGTGGTGAGGAAAGCTTTAAAGCACTGAAAGCTTGTTTTACTTTACAGGCAGCTTTAGGAAAATAACTATAATACCTCCTACGAAGGACTTGTTAAAAGGTCACAGATTCGTAGTCACTTATTAGCTGGACGTACACACTGCAACTGCAGAGATAAAAGCTGTAAAAGTAAAAGCTTTTGGCTGTCGGCTTAAGTTGATGCTTGGCTATGGGCGGTCATCTGTGGCTGTCGACTATAGTCGCCGCTGGCACTGAAGTGGTTAAATTAGAATGGGCCTTTTTCAGTGACCAGCCTGGTGGCTCCCGCCTGTAATCCTAGCACTTTGGGAGCCCGAGGTGAGAGGATCCCTTGGGCTCAGGGGTTTGAGACCAGCCGGAACAACATAGTGCCTGCAACATGTGAGACCCCCATCTCTACAAAAGATTAATAAAAAATTATCCTGGTGTGGTGGCTCGAGTCTGAAGTTCTAGATACTCAGGAGGCTGAGGCAGGAGGATCGCTTGAGCCTCCAGGAGTTAGAGGTTGCAGTGAGCTGTGATGCTGCCACTGCACTTTAGCCCGGGCAACAGAGTGAAAAATAAAAGTATGTCTTAGTCAAAAAGCAATAGATGCTGGAGTGGATACTGAGAGAAAGGAACGCTTATACACTGTTGGTGGGACTGTAGATTAGTACAACTTCTATGGAAAAAGGTATAGAGATTCCTTAAAGAGGTAAATGTAGACCTACTGTTTGATCCAGCAATCTGGGTATCTCCCCAAAGGAAAAGAAGTCATTTTATCAAAAAGACACCTGCACTCAAATGTTTATCGCAGCACAATTCATAACTACAAAGATGTGGAATCAACCTAAGTGCCCATCAATTCATGAGTGGATAAACAAAACATGGTATGTATAGGCACACGCACACGCACACACACACACACACACACACACCATGGAGTACTACTCAGCCATAAAAAGGAATGAAATAATGTCTTTTTCAGCAACTTGGATTGAACTGAAGACCATTATCCTAAGTGAAGTATCTCAGGAATGGAAAAACAAACACCACTCTCTAATACTGGGAGCTAAATGATGGGCGCACATGGGCACAAAGAGATGTAAAGGACATTGGAAACCAAGAAGGGGGAAGGCTGGGAGGGGGTGGGGGGTAAAAACCTAGCCATTAAGTACAATGGACACTATTCTAGTGATGGGCACACTAAAAGCCCCAACATAAGCTTTGTACAAGGCATCCATGAAACAAAAACATTTGTATCCACTTAATATTTTGAAATTTAAAAAAATATATTGCAACGAATTTTTAAGAAGAGAATGATTTTTTTTAAATATCAAAATTTGATTCTAGAAATCTATTACAGTTCATTTGATAGAGAACCAGGGTAGTGAAAAATACAGGTTTGTTTCTTAATTTCTGTGTGGCATACATCGCTGGTTCCTGTGATAGTGTGTGGATTCTCATGCCTCCTCCACACAAAGAATAAAATCACGCATATTTTAAAGTCTATCTCAGGCACTGTCATCAAACAATGTATCAGGCTGTGCTCATAAACACAACAGAATGATGAATGGAGGGAGGATATTTTTGCAAAACAATTGAAATTGCAAAATAATGTAAAATGAAATGTGTACATTGAAATGAGCTCGATTATTATGAAATTTAAAGTCAGTGATATTAACACAAATATGACACAAGCCACAGGTTTTACATTAAAATAGTCTAATCTATTCAAGTAAAGTCCTCTTTACCTGTAATAATATATTTACAGTCTGCCATTGTGTGAATTACTTAAAATTTCAAGTGAGGATATTAACCAATATTGAGAATTTCTTCAAAAATATCAAGTGAGTCACAACGATTTTATTATGTGGAAATAAAAGGACATTAAAATACAACTTGAAATAGTCCATTCTTTTGTAAATGTTCTTTTTTTCTCCAATTAATCAGATAATGCCAGCACTAAGGACCATCATGTTCTTTGTTAAACAAGCAATACCTCACATAACTTCGTATAAATATTACTGGAAAACTTAGAAAACATTCCATTAAAATGGTATTTAAGTTTAATATTTTATCAAACTCTAACATATTAGTAATAATATAATATTCTTTTTATTCAACTTTAAAGGTCTATTTAATATTTTAATAGTAATTCATAATTTTCATATTAATAAAATGTAACTAATATATTTTAATAATTATTTTATAACTTAGCATTAATGAAACCAACACAGATGATATAAATAATGTTAATGACATTTTCATTTATAGGTTTAATATACACATACATAATTTAGCATAAATGGTTTCCTCAATTACCCTACCATTAATACTGTAATTATATATCATCATTTAAAGTTACCCTTCTATTTCAATATTAGATGTTTTAGCATCAGGCAGTTCTGTCACGACCTTCTCCTGGTTCTTTGAGTTCCTGACATGATCGCAGCCAGCCCATCGTGGAGCCCCCTGTTCTGAAACCCGTGCTGCCGGAAGGCATGTGGCTGGGTTTCTACCTCGATCGTATTGCATTTTAAATGTTTGAATTAAAAGAAAGTTTTTAAAATGTGAAAATCCCTGAGAATATTCACTTCTTTAAATACATGGAAATAGGTACAGGTGAATTACATTTCTCCTCATTCAATCCAGGGTGCTTCTCAGACCATTCCACATGTGTGTCACGAGCCGCCGGAAACCGCCCTGCCGGTAGCTCAGTTTCTCCACCACAGCTGGGTGCTGCTGGGAGGTGAAAACTATTATACCTTAGACTCGAGGTCCCCAACCTCTGAGCTGCCCCCTGGTCCCCGTAAGTGGCCACACAGCTCCTTCTGAGCTCCGCCTCCCCCACCAGGTCCCTGGGCCACACAGCAGGAGGTGGGGGTGGGAGAAGCTTCATCTGTATTTACACCTCTCCCATCACTGGCATCACTGCCCGAGCTCTGCCTCCCCCTCGCCCTACCCCGCTCAGTCTGTGGAAAATTGTCTTCCATGAAATCGGTCCCTGGTGCCAAAAAGGTTGGGGACCACTGCCTCAGACTGAAACCTAGAAAGCTTAGGTAAGTAGCCAGTGCCAACGCGATGGCTCATCTTCCCATTTCCTTCACCGCCGACTTGCGTCTCATTGCATCTTCCTGCCTCTAGCCTTGAATGTGTCCTAGCACGTGCTTCGTCCGTTTCTGAGGGACAATCTAGTGTAGCCCTTTCTTCATTTACCTCGGACACAGAATGAGAGAAATTTTACCATCACTGACATTAAAAAACGTATAAGAGATATTGAAAATTAATTACATGAACTATGGCAGTACATTAAGGCTTCATGAATAAAAACAATAGAAGATGGATATTTGAAGCTATTTTCCAATTATTCTTCCAAAGAATCCAGGTCTTTGTGGGGAATAAATTCTGCCGGCAGGTGGCAGGATGCACCCAGCAGTGTCTTAATTCAATGCCGCCATGACTTAGGGAAGTCTCAGTTGTATTTCAAATGCAAAGGTAAACATTTATTTAAATTAAATATTCAAACTGCAATGCAGTTCTTTATAAAACACTAAAATATCTTTAATATCGATATTTTTCTTTCTTTAATCTCACAAAAACAGTTTGCCTTTCTGAAACCCGAAGTTTCCTAAATATTCTATCAATTAGAAGGTATATAAAATGGATAGCCTATCCGATTTATCAGACATCAGCTACAAAATATCTCCCTTTTTTCTAATTTTGTCTTTTTTTTCTTCACCATTTCAAAATCTCTGTTGGTTCTCTGATGAAATGAAAAAGTGTAATTGAAGAGACGACAGCATCTGCTAAAATTCAAATTCCATATTTTGTATTAAAACCCTTAAGTTGATGTGGGTATTCTGACAAACAGAAAAGATTTTGTTTTGTATTTTTAAAGACACCATTCACCCATGCTGAATAGTTTTCAGTTAATCAGGGGGTTGCCATTTCATCTGCTACAGACTTCCCCCTCAAGTTTAGGATTGGGCCAATCCTAAAGCATTCCTAGGTTGGACTCACATCATATGAAGATCCACAGAATGATGTCCTATGAGGTCAAAGAGAATGGAAACTGACGTAATAGAGAAAGGCTTGATGCAACCAGGACAAACAGGCACGGTGCGAGGTGCTCAGGGTGGGTGCTGAGGACAAGATCTCTGGGCAGGTCACCTGCCGGGTGCCTGCTGGGCTTTGCCCCAGGCACCTTTTGTTCCATTTGAGCTCCCGCAGGCTCCCGGCTTATGGCTTCAGGTGCATCAGTACTCAGCAGCGTGTCCAGAAGTCACATGACTCTTATGTTAGCGGTGTAGACTCAGACCCAACCTATGCTGGAAGTCTGCACAGGTGCAGGCTGTACCGGGAAGCTTGCCGGCAGAGAAAAATCCACGGCATCAGCTAGGATGGAAGCATATCAACTAATGGTGACCCGACACACTTGGCCTCGTCAGCAATATACCTGACAATCTCCACAGCAATGAAAATTCAATGTGGCTCAGGAAGAAAGTCGATCGCTTGACCATTGCAACCCAGGTCGCAATATATAGCAAATATGACTAACATTCGCAGCACTCTTTGGCTATGGGGAGCTTTCTCTGGGCTACTATTTTCCAAAGGAAAGCTGTGTAATTTGTCTTCAGAAACAAATAAACTGATCAAGAGATACATTTCTTTTTCTTTTTTGAGACAGGCTCTTGATCTGTTGCCCAGGCTAGAGTGCAGCAGCGTCATCATAGCTCCCTCACTGCGGCCTCAGACTGCTGGGCTCAAGCAGTCCTCCTGCCTCAGCTCGCTGAGTAGCTGGCCCAGCTCATTTTTCTATTCTTTGCAGAGACAGGGTCTTGCTATGTTTCTCAGGCTGGTCTTCAACTCCTGGCCTCCAGTGATCCTCCTGTCTTGGCCTCCCAAAGTGGGATTGCAGATGTGAGCCACCGCACAAAGCCAGAGATACTTTCAAATATGTCATGTAGAATTGTTTTTAATCTTTTAAATACAGTATAGTTTGTGACCCAGAGAGTGCCTCCCTCTCCTGGCTGTATCTCAGGCTCATTAGCTCCCACGCTGTCCAAGGGCCCTGGGCGCTGTGCTTCTGAGGGTCTCTGAGCAGAGCTTGAGGGAAACTCTTGCACACGAACAGTTTTCTCTCCGAGTTGGCCACACTAGACCCTGGGGTTTTGTGTTTGTTTGTTTATTTGTTTGCTTTTGTGACAAGGTCTCACTCTGTTGCCCAGGCCAGAGGGCAGTGGAATTATCATAGCTCATTGCAACCTCAAACTCCTGGGTTCAAGTAATCCTCCTGCCTCAGCCTCCTGAGTAGCTGGGACTATAGGTATATGCCACACCATGCCTGGATAATTTTTCTACTTTTTGTAGAGACAGGGTCTTGCTATGTTGCCCAGGCTGGTCTTGAACTCCTAGGAAGCTCCTGCCTCAGCTTCCCAGAGTGCTAGGATTACAGGTGGGAGCCGCTGAGCCCAGCCTAGAACCTGTTTTAGAGGGAATTATATGTGTCATTCAACACCTTTATATATTTAAACTTCAGGACATTCCAGGTCTCACACAAGTCTTTCAAGGAAAATTTCCAAGGGTTTTAGGGCCTCCTCTCTCATGTGGGAGGGTTGTTGATGCATAACTACAGAGTGAGGTATTAGAACCCACCAGGGAGTGCTTCTCATGAGCCACCACAGAGCTGGGTGACAAGAATGACCAGAGGGGCACAGTCATAAAAGCACTGCAGAGAGTGCACAACGGCTTCTCAGAGTAGACGACAGCTGCGGAAATATTCTTGACTTGTCCTGGTGGGTAACAGCGTCCGTGGGAAGGTGGGCAGAGGAAGTCCAACTGTCTTCAGGGGTGCCCCCACCCCTGCTGCGATGCCACAGGGACTCAATCCAGCCTCTTTGTGATGCCGCTCTGACCTCTTCAATCTGCTAGGCCCTTTGGCCACTGCGGCGGCCTTGCGAGTTGGGAAGACGCGCAGCACAACACTAGGGTGGCTTTCACTCCTTGCAGCCAAGGCCGCCAGAGCGGCACACACCTAAACGCCTGCGGGAAGGTGGCTCATGCACGTCCACAGTGATGGACCCGGTGAGAGGGTCTTGCCTTTATTGCTGTTACATGGGCACATGATTGTGCCATCAGAGAGATAGGATCAAAAATAATTCTAGAAAGATAAGGCCAATCCTCCAGCCGAGGGCGCCCGTGGACTGTGGAAGACACAGAGGAACACATGGACCAGGAGGGCAAAGCCACTGACCCATGGCCAGGGTCAGAGCCACTGCTGCGTTCTGGCTCCCGGCACGGATCGGAGGTCTCGGTTTACACCCATCCCCACCAGAGCCCAGAGCCAAGTACTCCTTGAAACAGAAAGTATAAGCCGGTGAGCTCATCTCCATCCTTCCTTGCTGTAGAAGCAAATGAAAGGAGAAGCTCAGTGGCCTCCCCAGGCCCCAGGGCTAGACAAGCAGCAGAACCAGGCCCAGGCCGAGGCTTCGTGCATTGATCTACTCTTACTAGAAAATCATAAATGTTGGGGTTTTTTTCTTTCTGGCATAACAGTTTCCAGGGGGAAAATGATAAATGCAACAATATCGCTATAAACTATACTTAAATGGAATTTAATATGACCGTGAGCAAGGCCCCTTGCTTCAAAAGGCTTTAGGGCTCTACACAAGGACCTAGAACACAGGGAAACAGAGATCAAGTCACATACATTTCTAACTTTATATTAATTTGCATCTGGTTTTTGCTGATCATCTTGATAACAAGAATAAATGAGGTGTTGGTTGTATAGTCATGTGTTGCTTAAACACTGGGGCGTGTTCTGAGAAATGTGTCATGGGGTATTTCATTGTTGGTGGGCGTCGCAGTGCGCTTGCACAGACCCGAAGGCCCGGCCTGCCGTACGCCCAGGCTGTGCATCGTCGCCTGTTGCCCCGGCTGCAGGCCTGCACAGCCTGCTACTGTGCTCAGGCTGCAGGCAGCGGCCACGCAACAGTGTCTGAACGCAGAAAAGGCGCTGTAAGTATGGATTATACTGTCATGAGACCGCCACCGTGTAATGGACGCATGACGTACTACCGCGACCCTAGAGCGAAGGGCGCTGTGCCTCTCAGCTGGCCACCGCAGAACACCTGCTGGGGCGCAACTACTGAGCGCAAGACATCGCTGCAAGCAATTTGCTGGAAATAAACGTGTCAAAGGTCGATCTCCCAAATAGCAAACTTCCACATTTACTGACTTCACTGACTCACCAAACACTGATTTTTGTCAATCGTAAGTGAATTTTAAGGTCATTCATACTTGAAAGAGACAGTTCCTAAAACCATGAAGGATCACTAGGAAGAGTTAGTTGGCCAGTTTCCATCTGGCCGTCAGAGTGGTCCGTGTCCCGGTGACTGCACCACTGATCAGAAACTCACGCTGTCGCTGGCATCCCGCATGCAATCACACACTGAGGTGCAAAGTGATAAACCGAGCGAGTGGAGGCCTGGCGGTGGGAAGAATAGGACCAGGACGCCCACGCAGAAAGCGCCCTGCCGTAATGGGATGAGAGACTTCTCATTCCGAGAGTTTCCTCCGAAAATGTCCAGCAGTCAAAGAAACCAAAGCACGGAGTGACCAGAGGCAGCGAGCAGACCCCAGCCGGCGCGGCACTGCCAGCAACCAGGTGCGCACGCAGCATGGGTCCTTGGTCTCAAGCGAACGCCACAGATGCCTGACATCAGATGTGGAGCCCGTGTTTCACCGGGCTCAATTGTTCACAGACGTGTGTTTTATTTTTACTGGAAATATTTAAATAGTCTCTTGTCTTCATTCATAAGCACCTGTCTAGGAGGAGCACCCATGTGGCCTCCCAGCTCAGGCCCCTCCTGCGGAAGCACCCACCCTTGCTGTCTCCCCACTGCGGCCTCAGAGAAGCCCTTTCATCCTGCAGTAGGTAGAAACGTCATGCTTTTGTAAATCGACACATGATATTTGCACATATTGATGAGGTACAGATGATGTCATTACATGCATGGATTGTGTAATGGTCAAGTCAGGGCATTTGGGGTGCCTGTCACCTTGAGTATTTATCATTTCTATGTGTTGGGAACATTTTGAGTCCTCTCTTCTGGCTATTTTGAAATACACAATCCACTGTAGTTAACTGTAGTCACCCTACTCTGCCATCGAGCGTTCGAACTTATTTCTTCTAGCTTTACACTTGTACCCATCAACCAGCCTCTTACCATGCCTCCCACCTATCCAATGCAAGGTGTTTTCCTATTACATTTTCTTGCACAATTAAACATATCTAGGAATTCAAGGGAGGGGGTATGAATATCTAGAATCACACACGCCCGTCCTAGTACCTGGTCACCATCACTCTGCTTTGCACCTCCACAAGATCCACTTTTTTAGCTTCCACATGCGTGAGAACTTGTGATAATTGTCTTTCCGTGCTTGGCTTATTTCACTTAACATAATGACCTCCAGTCCCATCCATGTTGCTACAAATAATATGATTTCATTCTTTTCAGCAGCCGAATAGTGCTTGGCTGTGTGCATGTCATCCACTTCGGGCGGGCTGTGCAGCGTGGCTGCTGTGAGCAGAGCCGGGAGAAGCATGGGCTGCAGGTGTCTCTTTGATACGCTGATTTCCTTTCCTTTGGACTGATGCCCAGCAGTGGGATTGCTGGGCATGGTAGTTCTATTTTCAGTCAAAGTCACTCTTCCACGAAGGAAACGTGAGAAAGTGATCCATGTAGAAGTTGGACATAGGTGCATGAACCTGTTCTCATTAAGTCAAATGCAGAAGATGTGTAAAATATCCACCAGCAATGAAAATCTTCTAACTGTGCTACCATGAATAGGGGAAAAAATGACATCTTTTAAAAATGTAAATGAAAATGAAAGTATACATTAGTGAATATTTTATTCTGGTGAAATATATGTTCCTGAATGTAAATCACAAACCGAGGGAGAATATGAGGGAAAATAAGAAACAATTAAGAAAAACAAAACCAAGAAAACAAATGGTTCAACGGCTGGGATGGAGGACAGCACCACCCAGATGGACCTGGGCCGACACGGGCGCAGTTTCCCAGCCGTGATGCAGCCAGCGTCAGGGAACGGAGAAAGTCCCAGGCTCCAGGAAAGTGGAGGGACAAGACAGAGCTTTGCTGTTAACGACACCCTCAGACATATGCCAGGAGCACCTTGGGAGTGGTGAGCACTGCTTTCTGATCAAGCCCTTCTTGAGGTCACCCCTAGCCTGACCTTCTCGTCCTGCCTCCCCTGCAGGGAGCCCTCTCCTTGAAGACTCCTGAAAGTCGCCTGTCACTGAAATGGCATTTGTAAAGTAACCGATAAAGGGCAAAAGTTAAACGCTGTGTAACTAGATTCATGAAAGAGAATGTACAGAACAAGAGAAAACTCAGTGTAGGCAAAGCATCTGTTCACAAATTTGCCACTGTGAATGGAGACAAAATAAAATAGAAAAAATTGGCAGTAAAATAAAAAATCTAGTATGATTAGTACTAGTAGTTAAAAGAATCTTAAAAAACTCACCTCAACCTGTGAATCTCAGAGGGAGCTTAGACAAACATAAAACTGACAAAGGAACAGCTTCAGAAAAACGAACTCCAGCCTTGACCTACACTCATCCTGACCCGAACTGCCGCCCCCCGCCCCCAACCTGCCCCACCTGCTCTCCCCAGAGGACACAGTGAGGGCTGATTGCTCTTCTTGTTGGTACCAGCCTCACTAAGTAAATAATAAAACAGACACCAAGTTAGTTATCTGATCAAGAAAGGGGTGGGCCTGGACCCCAGCCCCTGAGTTTAGTCTCTAAGGTTCCTAAATCTATTCTTTGGCCATCAACGGAGATGGTTGTGAACACTTCTGATTCTAGATGATCAGACCCTCCTTAAATTCCTTGATATGCTTAATTGTGCAAGAAAATGCAATATAAAAACACCTTGCAGCCGGGCGCGGTGGCTCACGCCTGTAATCCTAGCACTCTGGGAGGCCGAGGCGGGTGGATCATTTGAGCTCAGGAGTTCGAAACCAGCCTGAGCAAGAGGGAGACCCCATCTCTACTAAAAAAATAGAAAGAAATTAATTGGCCAACTAAAATATAGAAAAAATTAACCGGGCATGGTGGCGCATGCCTGTAGTCCCAGCTACTCGAGAGGCTGAGGCAGAAGGATCTCCTGAGCCCAGGAGTTTGAGGTTGCTGTGAGCGAGGCTGATGCCACGGCACTCTAGCTAGGGCAACAGAGTGACTCTGTCTCAAAACAAAAAACAAAATAAAATAAAATAAAGCTATGTTTCAAAAAATATGATTTCTGTAAGTATGAAGGTGAAAGCATTCATTTTTAACTTTCCCGTGACTACAGTGTTCTCTAACTGGGAACATCATATTTTAAATGTTTTCAAAGCAATTTTCCCTGAAATCAGGCAAATTTATCATATTTTTGAGATGAAAACATACAATTGAGCCAGCAAATGGACATTTAACCCAGAAAAATTACAGTTTAAACTAATATTTATCTGACATCGATGTAAAAAACATGACCTTTTGTGAGGCTCTGAACAAACTCATTATTGATGATAACAATGAGAGTAGCAAGCAGTCAACATTTATTGACCACTTACTATGAATCAGATGATGTTCTAACCATACGTATTATTTAATTCTCTCTCTTTTTTCTTTTTGTAGTTCCCTCCCCGTTCCCTTATATTATTTAATTCTCAAAATAACTCTATTGAGGTAGGCAAAATTATTCCCATTTTACAGATGAGAAAACTAAGATTTAGAAACTGGAACACCGGCAATTTGAATTCAGACAGGCTCTAAAACATCAAACTATATATAATACTGAATCTATTCCTTCCATTCCATGTTAGTCATCCACTTCCACAGGCATATCATTGTATGGTTGGTGCCTAATATAGTGCTCATATAAATGTTGAATGAATGAATGAACGTGAAGGAACCTAAAAGTATTTGTTCAACTAATTTGAACAGGTTCTGATTACTCTGCTACCATAATGGAAGAACTAATTTGGGGATAGTGAGATTCATACAAAACAGTAACTGAAGACCCCATCTATGACTGCTCCTTATATAAGGCACTACTAGCTATACTTACTGGTCTAGGTAAGGCCAGGTTTGCTCCATACCAATGATAAAGTGCTCTCCACACAGGTTCTGGGACCATTTCATAATCTCGTCCATGGATCAGCTGTGGAGTTCGTTTTAATCGTCCTCCTTCTAGTGTTAATGATGTAGCCTTGAAAAGAACAAAACAAAAATATTGATTTTTAATATTACAAAGTCTTTTGTCTTTTAACAAAACCTAGATAAAGGAGAACAAACTCACATGTCACTACCCAGAGTTTCATGTTACCAGAAAAACTGACCTTTTAAAGAGAGATTTTTATTTTTGACTTTCAAAATAAACTATTTAAGATAGGGAACTCAAGACAAACCATTTGGAAAAATCATCAGAGCATTTGGAAATAATACTAGTTTTTGCAGATTTCTTTCAAACAACAAAAAATATTTTGTAAAAAAAATTCCACATATAGTACATGTGAAACAACATTTTCACAGTAGCTGTCGTAAGAAAGAGTAACAACATTTCCAAGGATCACTACACTACTTCTCTGTTAATTCTAAATCATAAAATACTTTCACAGAAATGTACTCTGTAGATGGGCCCTGGGTGTGGTGGTTTGCACCTGTAATCCCAGCTACTTGGGAGGCTGCAGTGAGAGGACTGTTTGAACCCAGAAGTTGGAGGCTACAGTGAGCTATGATCATGCCACTGCACTCCCAGCCTGGGCAACAGAGTGAGACCCCATCTCTTGAAAGAAGAGAAGGGAAGGGAAAAGGAAGAGAAAGGGGGAGAAAAGTGAGGGGGAAAGGGAAGGGGGAATGGGAAAAAGGGAAGGAGAAAGGAGGAAGGGGGAAGCAAAAGGGGAAGGAGAAGGGGGAGGGAAACGAAAGGAAAAGGAAAGGAAAGGCAAAATAAAGAGGAAAGGAAGAAAGGAAAGGAAGAAATGAGGGGAGGGGAGGGGAAGAAGGAAGTATGCAAAGAGACTTCCATCTACAACAGGGTAGTTAAATGAATTAACAATGTCTTGCTATGTGCTAAAACCTCTAAATTAAAATTTATTGGCAACCTGAAAGAGAAGAACTTTAATTTTAGATGTGAAATTATTTACCTTTACTGGTTCTTGAGTTACTAGTGGCTGGTTATCAATAGCCCCGGGTTTCTGAGGATTAAGGTGCAACAAAATATTCCCATTGGCTCCTAGCAAACACTGGTTGTTATTGTCAGAAGTGTTATGCTGTCGAGCAAAGCACACATCTGCCCCTGGTGTGGCAGAATACAGAAAGCCTATGAAGAAAAGGAGGATGGAATCTATTATTTTTAGTTATTATACATAAACAGGCTTAAAGATATGAACTCAATGGCCATGTATTGGTTAACGCTATTATTCTGTTGGCATGTCAGCAGAGTTTTAGATTCTGATAAATCTGTACAAGATAGGAAATACGATGTATCCTTTTCTGGATAATTCACAGCATGGCACTAAGTAGACTAAAAGCTTTTAAAAGTATCACCAAGTGAACATTTGGACACCCTCCCAGAATATCTATTTAATAATAATTCATCATGAGAATTACATGTCCTCTGATAGAAAGGGAGGGAGTGAGCCAAATACTGGTTATTAAGTATGAAATGTCCGATTTTCTTAAGTACTAAATAATTTAACAGTAATACAGAGAGATGTGGCTTGATCAATAAAAATAGTGAGAATATTTTCATAATGAGAGATTAATGAAGTAGAATATAAAAAAGTTTTTCTTAGTAAAACTATTAATATATTCAAGAATCTTATAACTGATCATTTCATTCAAAATTTATTTCTGTGAATAGAAGCCTGATACCCAATACCCCATTCTCCACACTCTCTGCCAAATTAGACTCCCTTAAGAACCATGACTAAACTTCATGGGGAATAAGGCATACTTACCACTACCAGCAGTTTCTGAGGCTTCAGATGCAGAAGAAATGTTGTCTGAAAATTTCTCTTCTGTGGTATTCAAATAACTGAGACTGCCACCAATTCTATCTTCACCCTGCTCCACAGGATGTACTGGTGTTCCAAACGAATGTTTCCCTCCATTCATGATAGATGACGGCTCAATTACAACAGGATTAGCATCCTAAAATCATGAAGTCAGAATATAAGAAGCAAAATTTAATAATCTGACAACTATGTAGCCTTTGAAAATGAATCTCACAATGATCTATTGTTTCTAATCCTCCTGCTGTTTGCCTATAGCCATTTTAAAACATTTTAATATCTGTTAATAACTAAATTTTAATCTCTTTAAGGTGGGAAAGTATGTATGTAAAAAAAATTGGTGAGGCAGACTGTGAATGAACTGCGAAGGACTCTGTGCCACATAAAATAATTCAGACTTTATTTTGTTGGAAGCCTTTTAATATTAAAAATTAAATAATATTTATAATTTTTATTAAAGATTAATAGTCACTGTAAAAATATAGAAAATATGAAGAAAATAAATATCATATGCACTCAGATTCCATCATTTAGCAATAACTATAGTTTATATTTTCATGTGTTTTATTTCTTGTGATTGAAAAAAATACATGTATATGTAAAAGATGAGTAGTGTACATATATAGTTTTGGGTAAGGCATGACCTACCAGCTAGGTTACCTTTCACAATAACTAAACTTCTAAGCCTCAGTTTCTTCATGGGTAAAAATTAGAGAAATATCAGTATCTACTGTACTGAGTTGTTACAAAGATTACATGGCATTCAAAAAATGGGATTTAATCATTTTGGTTGTAGTTAAATCAATAAATCATATTTTAAACACAGCATATTTTTTTCACTAAAATCATATATTTTCTGTGAGAAACTTTTAAATAGGAGAAATAGCACAATCCAATTTTTGCTTTAAAAATAACTTTAATGTAGTGTTAGAAAGGACCAGAGGCCAAAATTGAAGCTGGGTCATAAGTCAGAGACTCCAATAATAAATCAAATAAGAGATGATGAAGTCCTAAACCAAGCTAGAGCCAGAAATAAGGAGATGAAAAGAAGAGCATGGATTTGGTAAAGATGTACGAAGTGAAAAAATTTGACAACTAACTGTGTATATAAAAAAGGAATAAGGATAATTCCAAGGAAGAACATGAAGTGCTGGTTTAGAAGACTGGATGGAAGTTAATTAACACTGTTACAAAATAAGGTATGTGGATGAATGGGAATGGTTTAGGAATGAGCTTATTTTGAGATATTCTGGTTTTAGATATCGGAACATTTGAGGCTGAGGGCAGAGAAACAGGTCGGATATGAAGATTTGAGGCTATTAAACTTCCTGAAACACACAAAAAAATGGTGTATACAGAATGAGAAGTGAGCAATATTTACAGGATAGGTAATGGAAGAATCTTGTTAGGGACACTGATTCTGAATGGTCAGAGAGGCAAACAAACGAACAGGCCATTGTAAAGTCTCAGAGGCAGAAACTAATAGCATAGAACTATTTTCCACTAAGTTTAAGAGTGAAAAAAGAGAGAGAAGATTTGAGAAGCAGAAAGGGAAGGGACTATGAGAATTTTAAAGAGAGATCAGAATACTATCTGTGATTGAAAGGGTAAGAGAAAGGCTGAAAGAACTACCCAGCAGAACAAGATCCCACAGAAGGAGACAGACAATAGCATGGGTAGAACTCAGTCAAGAAACTCTGACATGAATTATAGTAGATAAAACTGATCAATGAATGTGGGTCTTAAAGGCACTGCTTATAAACTAACTGACACACCAAATTTAACAAACAAACTCCAAGTCAGAGTATATAAATAGTATTGTTCATGCTTTTGTTTTCTTAAAGCAATTATAGAATCTCTAATTTTAGTCAACACAAGGAGACATTGATCAACATTGCATCAGCTGTTTTCCTCTCTTTGATCTATAAACCAAGTGAATACTATCAATCTATGGGCCTTTTAGAAGTAAGCTCTGAAGAAATTCCAAGGCCTTTAATTAAAAGAGTGTCAAGAAGAGTTAGAACAAAACCATGGTTTCTTTCCACATACCAATTGACTTTACTGGATTTAAATTTTTAAATAGCAATACAGCCTTATTATCAAAACTCCAAACAATTCAGAAGTAAAAATACACACATTCTGTTACAGATCCAAATGTTAGCAACTTCTGATAATTATCAACTTTGTTAAAGTCAGGGGTGGAAAAAGTTATTCCATATTCAATTCTCTTTCAATCTTCTGATTACTTCAGGGAAATGTTTTCAGTTTGGTGCGAATGTGCTAATCTAACACTTGATAATGTCTCTTTCTAACAAAGAGAGAACAGTACTCAATAGCAGAGTTTTCCAGTGACAACACTATTTAGCTGGAATTTTATATATTAGTGCTTTCTATTTCTGGTGACGCTGATTTTCTATTTAAGATAGTGACATAAAATTTCATTTCAAAATATATTAAAGTAAAAATGGTGAGATTATTTATATATACCTACATGAATTTTTATATATTAAGTAATAATTATATGGGCACTATATGGGAAAAATGTTGACCACAGCAAACAAATGATTAAAAACTGGGAATCTACATTAAATATGGATTTTGGATCATCAATATTTTAAAATGGACTATTTACCAAAGAAGTCAAAATTATATAGACAAGAGAACAACAGAACCAAACTGATCTATGTCAAAAAGAAGTATAAATGTAAATTAGGCCTAAGTAGTTTATTTTCATCGAGTGGCTGTTAAGCTTTTCTAATACTGAATCCATACCAACACAAAATTTAAATTAGGTTTCAAAAGAAAATTTTCCACAAATTTAAATGACTTACTAACTAAATCAATTCAATCGTTTTCTTTAGTTATGTTTTCTGATTTACTTGGTCTGGAGTAGAGCAAAAGCATTTTTTTTTTTTAAGTTCTCTATGGGATAACCATTGCCTAGCGAGGATTATAATCTCATGCATTTATTTTCATAATGTGTTCCAGACACTAACAGTTTAGGAACTGATTTGTTATTAAATCGATTACTTGCTCTGGAACTTGCTTTTTAGAAAAAGATTAAGATTTTAATTAGCTTTTTGGGTCATTTGCTTCTTTCCCATAAAGATGGAGCAAGACAGACAGCATAGCCATTTAGAAGGAGTAACAGTGCCACCTTTCAGGAAAATTAAAATTAAAGTCTGTCCCCAGGCCAATTTGTTTTTCTCCAGAATAATCACTTTATTCTTGTTACATGTGTTCTTGAACTTAAATACTGCCTGTATAACTATCATATTATTGGCAGGCCAACTTCTTTATAAATTTATACTCACTTCTCTATTCTATTCTCTGGGCCAGACACCATCCTAAGTGTTTTTTCATGAATTACACATTGGAGTTTTACACTTTGAGGGGAGACATTTTACTATCCCTGTTCTTTTGTTTGTTTGGTTGGTTTTATGAGACAAGGTCTTGCTCTGTCACCCCGGCTGGAATACAGTGGCATGATCATAGCTCACTGCTGCCTCAAAAGCCTGGCTGCAAGCAATCCTCCCACCTTAGCCTCCTGAGTAGCTGTAACTACAGGTGCACACCACCTCACCTGGCTAATTTTTAAATTTTCTTTGTAGAGACAGGATCATGCTATGTTGTCCAGGCAGGTCTCCAACTCCTGGGCTGAAGTGATCCTCCCACCTTGGCCTCCCAAAGTGCTGGGATTACAGGCATGAGCCTATGTTTCTAAATAAAATTTCCATGAAACCATTCCCATAATAATGTTTCTTATTCTGAAGAGCTCAGTATTAATACATAGGTTGAAATTTATATATATCATTGGCAAGAAAATAAGATAACAAAAATATTACCAGTCATTGAATTTGTTAGGATGAATGTTATAAGAATTTGTCAATAGAATGATTATAACAGCTTTTCAGAGGCTGCAATCTTTGCCTCCAGAGACTCCAGACTGTACCATATGCTTTTAACATGGCACAGTGAATAAAATAACAACACCCTTTAGACTTGGAGAATATGGGGGTTTTTTTCACTTCTTTCTCAATGCTCCAAACAAATAGTGGTCTGTCTTCTGACTTTGGCTTTCTTTGCTATTACAGGAATCTGTTGCTCTCAGGGTCCTCCACTGACTGAAACTGTTACCCCTCCTCAGGTTCCTTCTTTTTCCCCTTCCTCCACCCTTATTTTTCCTGTTATTCCTTCCACCCCTTCATCTTTTCTTTCAACTAATCTTATTATTGCTTTCCTTCTATATGCTGAGCAAACTCCTATATATTACAGAATGTTAGAGTCACCAGCTTTTTTCAACTGTGTTGTTTCTGGCTGCTCCAGGAAAAATTTTTTTTTCCTAAACATCAAGGGATCTTGTTTAGTTTTTATTGACTTCTAGGTCTGAAACTATCCGAAATTATCCTAGAAGCCTGTGTTTTCAGGAAGATAGGGTCCTAGATAAAGTTTCAACCATGGTGAGAAATTTCCTCACTTTCTGAGTCAATAATTCCAAAAAATGCTATGAAGCACTTACTTTAATATGGGAATTCTATTTTGAGAATTTTATGATTCCCTCTGAGTTGGATGAATAGTTTCTGTTCTAAAAATATGGGTCAGAATTCACCTTTTTCTCTACTGATGGTACTACTTCATTTATGCCTTATACATATGTATGCTACAAATATTAATGATCTTAAATAATTAACAGTTCTATCAATTTTTATATTTCATTAGTCTGAAATGCTGGTTTTGGAAAAATAGAAAGTGACACGGCATAATAGAAAACATTATCAAGGCAAGAAACAGGAGACCTGAGCTCTATCAGGTAATAAATTAATACAGCTTTGAGCAATTATAAAATCTAAAGGGACCTCCCTCAGAGGCTCCATTTGTAAATCTAGAGAAGAAAGGTGATTTAAAGTACTTTCTAGTTCTAAAGTTACATAACTAAATAGTAAAATCTGTAAAATAATAATAGATGCTCCCTCATAGGTCTCACAAAGACACACGTGTATACTATTAATACAAATGATGATAAACACAAAAGATTACACCATTACACCTCCCTATTCAAATGTTTACAGAAGGAGATTCCATATAGAAGAAAAGGGCCTGGCACATTAAGGAGGGAAAAGATTGGTAAGATCCCATAAGCAGAGAAACAATCAAATATTCAGGCTCAAGTTAATCATAGCAAATCTGGGGTAAACCACTTCTGAGAAAGGATGGCTTATTTTTCCTTGGTTTCTGATCTTTTTATTTAGGCATGCCACCATCTGAAACATACGATCTGCCCTCACTGACAATTAGTAATTCACATGAGCTTACTTTGTGAAAAGAAAACACTGACTAAAGCTAAGGAATGTTTTAGGCAGATAAACCTCAGAGAAAGATCAAATTATCCAACATGTTAACACTAGGCATTTGCCAAAGTTGCCACATATACTCAATGGAGAAATTTAAATCATTAATTAATCACTCCTGCTGCTGCTGCTGCTGCTATAATTACTGCCACTACTACCACCACTACTATCTTCAACCCTACATAGGGGTCCTAACTGCTAGGAACTGGGCTAAGTGCTTCACATATATTAGCTCATTTAATTCTCATAACAGTCTTATTGAAATAGATAATTATTAATCTCATTGTTCATATGTGAAAACTGAGGTAGAGAACTCAAGGTCACACAGCAAGTGGCAGGGCCAGGACTCTATCACAGAGAGTCTAAGCTTACTACGATTATCTTATACCAGTTTCTCATAATAGCTAATACTTACCATGCCCTAGACACTGTTTTAAAACACTTAACACCTATCAAACTCATTTAATCCTAACAACCTATGAGGGAGGTCATTATTATTATTTTTATTTTACAGATGGGGAAAACAAGGCCCAAAATGTCACTTTTTTAAAAAGTTATTTGCATTTAAAAGGAAGTTATTTTTTATTTAGTAAAGAACACTTTTCTAATTAGTACATATATTCAGAAAGGACTGCTTTTACTCCACTTACATTTTTTTGCCATCTTATTAATAAGTTGCCATAGTTTTTTGCCTCCTTCCTTTCCATATGAACTAATACTCTTTTCCCAGGTTATTGTTATTCTTATAACAATAAATTAGCCTTCATTTTTAAGTAGATTTTGACTGACATATACTAAACAATAATGTTGGAGTGGGGAAAAGAATATGTGGATTCTCCCCTGTACATCTCTCCCTTACTACTCTCCTCAAATTCCTTTAATGCACAAAAGGATTACAGCAGATAAGAACAAACTAGGTTCATGTTCTTGTCAGTGCACTTCTGTCTGTTTATAAGGGACACGCTGCTAAGAGCAAGATCTCTGTCACGTTTCTAAAGAAAACAAAAACTAATACATTCAAGACAAAATTAGATTATTCTTTGAGTCTATACTTAGTAAGACATTAATAACCACTCATCCTAAGGCTAAACTAAGAATATAAAGACCAAAAAGTGTTTCAAAATAAAGACTGAAGCTTTACACCCTCCCCCAACCTTTTCTTGTTTCTTTACTTACTCATCATCATCATCATCTACAAGGTTCTTTGTCATTTGCCTTTTATACCAAAGTCCATGTTTCCCAATTATTAACACAGTGGCATGAGATTTTGAGTAACTTGGTTTTCATTTTTTTTTTTTTTTTTTTTTAAGGAAACTCAGTATTCTTACTGTATTCATAAGTTACCTCTTGGTGAATGCTGAGGAAACATGCTCAGACTCATATCCATATTTACCTAGATGTTAGACTTCTGTGTCTGAAGAGCAAGCATGTGCCACTACACCTAGCTAATTTTAAAATTTTTTGTACAGACGGGGTCTTGCTTTGTTGTCCAGGATGGTCTCAAACTCCTGACCTCAAGCGATGATCTCGCCTTGGCCTCTTAAAGTCCTGGGATTACTGGTGTGAGCCACCGTGCCTGGCCAATATAACAGACCCACATTTAAAAATAACCCATACACCCATTAACAGCAGCATGTGAAAACACACTACTAAACTCTGCAAAAGGTAAAAAGAACGAGGAAGAATGGTAAGGTAGAAAATGTAAAGAGTGCTACCAATATTCTAATAATAAGCAGTGACAGAAAGGAATATAGAAAAAATATGAATAAAATTATTAGAATTTTTATTGGTGATCATTTGGCAAATAACAATGAGTCTATATATCAACTCGCTCTCCAAGAATGCAGACATTTGATTCCTGGCATTATTCTATTCAGTTTTTAATTGTGAAAAAAATTCCATGTTTTAAATAAGGTTCTAGAATATTCAATAATGAGAATTTCTTCTTTAACTTTTTATTTGGAACAATGGAAGATTATCTTTTAGAAATTCTAAGTTCTAATGTTAGTTCTGAAATTAACTTAGTTGTATAGGAAATTTGTACTTCTTACCCAAGGGTCTTCAACTTTTTGATGGAAACGGTGAACTAATGAAGGACAATGTAAATGATGTAGTTGAGAGAACACAAACTTTAAAGTCAGTCCTTAGGCTTGATCCTAAGTCTTCCACCCTGATCAAAATATTCAGGTTACTTTTACTCTCAGCACCAGGTTCCTCATAGGTAAAATAGGTATATTACCTTCCTTGAAGGGATGTTGTGATAATTAAATGAGAGGTGATGTGCATGACATACACAGGCATCCCCTGTCAAATATTATCTTTCTCCAGAGTTGTTGCAAGGGAAGAAATTTATGTGGAAGTGTAAACACAGAGCCTAGCCCATAGCAAGCATCATATAAATATTAATTTCCTTTCCTTTCAAATATTTATCTAAGTTGGAGCATTTTATTACTGGGCAATAGTCACACAAAGTCTAATGGACTTGAAAATCCCACGAAAAATATGAACAAGAATCTAACTCACATATTTGACATATTCTTTCCACTGTTGCCACCACTGCATGGAGATGATAAACCAATTGTGTCCTGGTTGCAGACCATACCTGCTCTCTCGTTCTAACCATCCTCTGCACATACAAAAGAAATTCAATACATCAAATGAAGTTGTGTGGAAACATATAACAACACCTACAAATTATCATTAGAACTTTTACAAAGAAAAAACATGAAACAAACAGATGTACTCAGGAGAGACTGCCACAATTTAAATTAGTGAAATATTATTTCCATTGATAAGCTAATTAAGAGTCATGAAACACTACCAAGCACTATACTGATATTTTTAAAAACAGCTTTACTGAGGATTTATTTACATAATATAAAATTTACTTGTTTTAAATGTAAAACAACAATTTTGGTAAATTTACAGGTGTGCAACCATTATCACAATCCAGTTTTAGAACACTTAGAACATTTCAGTTAGTGCAGAAAGATCATCACCTATGCCCATTTTTAGTCAATCACTATTACTACCCTCAGCAATAGCAAACCACTAATCTATTTTCTGTCTCTTATAGATTTGCCTTTTCTGAATTATTCATGTAAATGGGATGATACAGCACATGGCTTTTTACATCTAGCCTCTTTTATTTCACATAATGTTTCTGAGGTTCATCTATTTTAGCAGATATCAGTTGTTTGTTCTTTATTCTTCAACAGTATTCTATTGTATGTATATACCACATTTTATCTATCCAACAAGTGAAGAACATTTGGAACTAGTAAACCAATATCCAAAGTGGCTGTACCATTTAATATTCCCATCGGCAATGTAGGAGGGTTCTAGTTTCCTCACATTCCTGCCAATATTTGTTGTTGTCAGTGTTTTCTGCCATTCTAGTGGGTGTGAAGTGATGTGGCATTGTGATTTTTAAAAAATATATTTTTGAGGTAAAAATCACATAACATGAAATTAATGATTTTAATACATACAAGCATATAATTCAGTGGCATTTAGTACATTCAAAATGTTGTGCAACCACAACCTTTTATTAAGTTACAAAACATTTTCATATACCCCAATTAAACAGTCATCCATTAAGCAGTTATTCCCCATCCTCATTACCCATTTCTCTCCACCCTTGACAACTACCAATGTGCTTTCTGTATCTATCAATTTACCTATTCTAGACGTTTTATATAAATGGAATAATTTACTATGTGACCTTTTATGTCTGGCTTCTTTCCCTTAGCATATTTGTGAGGTTAATCCCTGTTATAGCATATATTATTTAATGGTACTTCATTCCATTTTATGGCAGAATAATATTCCATGGTATATGTATACCATGTCTTGTTTATCCATTCAACCACTGATAGATGTATAGACTATTTCCACCTTTGGATACTGTGAATAATGGTGCTATGAACACTGTGTTCAAGTATTTGTTTGAGCGACTGTTTTCAATTCTCTTGGGTATATACCTGGGTTATATGATAACTCTATGTTGAGGAACTACCAAACTGTTTTACACAGTGGCTGCACCATCTTAGTTTTCCATCAGCAATATATGAGGGTTCCAATTTTTCCATATCCTCACCAAAACCTTCCGTTTTTAAAATTATAAGAATCCTAGTGGGCAAGAAGTAGAATTTCATTGTGGTCTTAATTTGTGTTTCCCTACTGACTATGTTGAGCATCTCTGTATGTGCCTGATGACCATTTGAAGATCTCTGGAGAAATGTGTATTTGAGTCCATTTTTAGTTACCTACTTTTTAATTGGGTTGTGTGCTTTTTGTTATTATATTCTTTATTTTTTTTATTTATTTTTTTTGAGACAGAGTCTCACTCTGTTGCCCGGGCTAGAGTGCCGTGGCATCAGCCTAGCTCACAGCAACCTCAAACTCCTGGGCTCAAGCAATCTTACTGCCTCAGCCTCCCAAGTAGCTGGGACTACAGGCATGTGCCACCATGCCCGGCTAATTTATTTTTCTATATATTTTTAGTTGGCAAATTAATTTCTTTCTATTTTTAGTAGAGACGGGGTCTCGCTGTTGCTCAGGCTGGTCTCGAACTCCTGACCTTGAGTGATTCTCCCGCCTCGGTCTCCCAGAGTGCTAGGATTACAGGTGTGAGCCACGACGCCCAGCCCAAAAGTTTTTAATTTTGATGAAATTTAACTTATTTTTTCTTTGGTTGCTCATGCTTTTAGTGTCACATCTAAGAATTCACTGCAAAATCCAAATAATTTTTGAAGGAATAGTTTTGTATTATTATATAATCTGCATTATTTTATAATAGCTGGAGTGGAAACAGAAGCAGGGAATAAAATAGTATTACAGAATATTCCAATTTTGTAAAAATTTTACACGCATCATTGTAGGCATATATTTAAGTGGGTATGTGAATATTAAAAATGTCAATAGCAATTATCTGTAAATACAGAAATTACGGACATTTTTGCTTAGCACTATTTTCTAATTTTGCTACAATAAACATGAAATTTCTTGTACTAAAGAAAACTGGCTATCTTTTATCTTACGTCTTTTATCTTTCAAAAATTAAATTTACAATTCAGGGCAATTTTATTGTTAAATAGAATTTGACTTCTAAATTAGTCCTGTCCCTTGTCTAGGAAGGTACTTTAATAAAAATATACCACTATGTATCCATTTTTGAGAAACAGAGTTTTACTGGGATGATTACATTAACACGGGACATGCTGTTGCATAATAACCAATGTATTTTAGGTGTTTGAAATTTCAACTACATAATGAAAAATACCCAGACTGAAACTACACATTTACCTAATAATTTGTCCTTCTTCCTCTGGAGTAGCTGGTCTTAATCCCAGAACTATATGACACACCTAAGTGGGGGAAAAAACAGTAAATCAAACTTTATTAACTGCATAATATTTCACATTCTCTGCATGAGATCCACTTTCTAGACAGGAATTTGAATTAGCAATTACATTCAACTGATGATTGATTACCAATGATTCATCTGAGCATATTTTAACTCTAGTTGTATGGTTTTTGTTTTCATTTTTATTATTTTTTATTTTATTTTTTTGAGATAGAGTCTCACTTTGTAGGCCCAGGCAGAGTGCAGTGGCATCATCATGGCTCACTGCAACCTCAAACTCTTGGGCTCAAGTGATCCCCCTACCTTAGCTTCCTGAGTAGCTGGGACTACAAGTGAGCCACAATGCCTGGCTAATTTTTCTACTTTTAGTAGAGATTTGAGGAGGGGGTTCACTCTTCCTCAGGATGGTCTCGAACTCCTGAGCTCAAGCAATCCTCCCACCTTGGCCTCCCAGAGTGCTAGGATTACAGGTGTGAGCAACTGCGCCACACCTGTTTTTATTTTTTTAAACAAACCACTCCAATGGAAGCTGATTTTCAAATCCTTCTCTAAGAGAAGGAGAAAAAAGTGGGAGAAAGGAATAGGAACAGGGAGGGGAGAGTGCAAGGAGAGGGAAAGAAAAAAAAACATGTACTTTTCATACTATTTCATTAATACTATTAATATTTTTTTTGTAGACAGGGTCTCACTCTGTTGCCTGAGCTAGAGTGCAATGGTGACAACATAGCTCACTGCAAACTCAAACTCCTGGGCCAAATGATGCTCCTGCCTCAGCTTCCTAAGTAGCTGGGACTACAGGAGAACACCACCACACCAGGCAAATTATTTTCTTTATTGTAGAGATGGGGTCTCACTCTTGCTCAGGCTGGTCTTGAACTCCCGACCTCAAGCAATCCTCCCACCTCAGACTCCCGAAGTGCTGAAATTACAGGAGTGAGACACCATGCCCAGTCCATTAATACTATATATTTTAATATAATGTTCTCATCAAAGTATATTTTCATTGTTGTAAAGCATACAACTGGATGCATGTTCCACAATTTATTTATCCAACTCTATTGACAGGTATTCAGGTTATTTTCTAGTTTTGGCTATAACAAAGACTGCTTATAAATTTATATTTATATGTGTTTCAGTGCTCAGATGTACACATTTCTCTAGAGCATACACATAGGGTATATGTGACTTGCTGGATCACAGGGTATAAATATGTCTAACTTTCAGAAATATTGCCAAACAATTTCCAAAGTGGTTATACCAATTTATATTCCCACAAGCAATATGTGAGAGGTTCCACTTGCTTGTTATCCTTAACAATATTTCATATCACTTAAAAACTAACCATCTGGTGGTTACTTTGAATAGTAGTATTCCAAGTATGGTTTTGATATATATTTCCATGATAACTAAAGAGATTAGTCTCTTTTCATAAATGTAGTAGGTACTTGGATATTCCCTTTTTTATAGTACCTGTTTAAGGTTTTTGCACATTTTTATATTGGGATTCCGTATTTTTCTTACTGATTTTTGTTCTTTGTATGCCCTAAATACAAGTCTTTTATTGCATATAGGAAGTAGAAATATTTTCTGGCACTTTGTGGCTTATCTTAATGGTATCTCTTTATAAATTTTATTGAAGTCCAAGTTAATCTTTTTCCTTATGGTTAGCGCTTTATATGCCCTGTTTAAGACTCTTTGCCACCTCAAAATCATTAAAATATGTTCCTACATTTTTATTAGAAGTTTTTTTTCCACCTTCACATTTAGGTCTGTATCCTACATGGAATTAATTTATGTGTGGGAATACTGATACATATTTTTCTCCATTTGGCTATCAATTGACCCAGCACCATTTAATTAAAAGATCATCCTTTCCCTTCTATACAGCATTGCTGTCTTTATTATAAATCAAGTGACCACATATGTGTAGGTCTACTTAAGGACTCAAGACTGTTCCACTAATCTATTTGTCTAATTTCATGCAAATATCACACTGTCTTAATTACTGTTATTTTATAAGTCCTAATATCTGGTAATATAAGCCCTCTAACTTTGTTCTTCAATATTATCTTGGCTATTCTTGGACCTTTGCACTCTATGTATTTAGAATTATCTTGTTAAGTTTCCAGAAACAACAATGACAATAATAATCCTTTCGGATATGATAGCACCAAATCTATAAATCAAGAGGAATTAACATCTTTACAATATAGAGCTTTTCAATCTATAAATGTGGATTGATTATTCCCTCTGTATTGGTTTTCTATTTCTATTGATGCTGTAACAAATTACCACAAAAATGACACAGTTACTTTCTCTCTTTCTCTCTCCCCCTCAGCCCCTCTCCTCCCACCACAGTTCTTCACTTTTAAAGATGCATGTGATCGCACTGGGACCACCTGAATAATCCAGGCTACTTTCCCCATCTCTGAATTCTTTTTTTTGAGACAGAGTCTTGCTCTGTTGTCTGGGCTAGAGTACCACGACATCAGCTTATCTCAGAGCAACCTCAAACTCCTGGGCTCAAGTGATCCTCCTCCCTCAGCCTCCCAAGTAGCTGGGACTACAGGTGTGTGCCACCATGCCTGGCTAATTCTTTCTATTTTTAGTAGAGATGGGGTCTTGCTCTTGCTCAGGCTGGTCTCGAACTCCTGAGTTCAAGTGATCCTCCCGCCTCAGCCTCCCAGAGTGCTAGGATTACAGGCTTGAGCCACCACGCCCGCCCATATCTTTAAATTCTTAACCTGATACATCTGCAAAGTCCCTTTTGACATGTAAGATAACAT
>CAUYPO010055724.1:0-11425 GCA_963574435.1 Cheirogaleus major
TTTAGAAAAATTTAACCAATTGTAGCTATAGAAGTATAGAGACAAAAATAGTCTTTCTGCAAAATACTGTGTTGTTTTCTCCACCAAAGGATGATCCTATAATTGTGACTCAAATGTGACAATGGAAAAATACATAAATAAGGTATAGCTCTGCATTCTGAAAATTTATAGAGTGATTGGTCAGATAAGATGCTGTAGTTTGGTTAAATGAATACAGAATTTGATTTAAAAAAAATAAAGTCGAATCCAGGATCAACCCCTTACTAAATGAGACCTTCCTCTGAGGATTTTCTCATCTGTAAAATGTAGGTAAAATTATTTATAGAATAGTGGTGATAATTAAATAAGTACATAGCATGCTTTGTAGACCCTATGTAAATATAGTATTTTAGAGTATTATGTGAAAGGAGGAAGAACCCAGCATGAAGTCAGAACTTGATTCTTGCCTGTTCTTGGAACTCAATAATAGCATCACATTTTCTTCCCTATGCCTTAGTTTCTTTATCAATAAAACAAGACTGAACTGCATGAACATCATACATCAGAATCACCTGGAAAGTTGGTTAAAACACAAATTTCTGAGCTCTACCTATAGTTTCTGATTCAATAACCCGAGAATTTGCATTTCTAACAACTTCTAGCATGTTCCCAGGTGATGCTAATGCTATTGGTCCAGGGACCTCTCTTTGAAAACCACTGGACTAGATCATTTATTACAGATATTTTTAAGAAAAAAGATTTATCTCTCTTTCTCATAAAAAAATTAAGGCCCCAATCCTGTTCCTGTTATAATGATTATTATACTTCTAGTATATTTTGACTGTGTAAACATATGATAAAAATCACTTTGTATTCAAATAAATTTATTTTATTAATTTCAACACAACCTACATGCATGTTAAAGAGTTGTCTTTGTTTTTGTGTTGGTCACCCTCTTACTGATTGTTGTATGTTTTAAGTGTCAGACAATACAGTGGAAGTTCATTATCAATAACAAAGCAAAATGGCAAATCTTGCAAAAGATGCAAGATTTTGTAAAGTCTATGAAGGTGATGCTGAAACATCTTACAAATTCATTGACAGATTGGTTTCACTCTGTCAGATCCTTGTCTGTTGAGGAAGATTGAATCAAGTATGATAAAACAATGGACACTTCAAAAAAGGATGATTTTAATATTAAAGATAAAACAGAGGCCCTCGAATAAATTGATAAGGCTAGCAAATAGTGTTGTAAAACACCAGCTTAATTGTAGTGTTGCAAATATGAAGTAAAAGATGATGTTTTCATGCCATCACATTCCTTTTTTTTTGAAAAACTATCATTCTCATCCCCCAAATTTTGATCCATGCCTTGGTCATTCTAAACAGTGTATAGCTATAATAACCTAAATCTTGTTAAATATATGAAAGAGTAATTTTCAAGATAATGCCCCAATTAAATGTATTTTTTATAGTTTACTATGATACTTTAGTCTCCTTTTTGAGTGAAGCCACTTTGAATACCCTTTTATCTCATTTTTTTTAAATGACAAATATGTTCAATGCATGATTAATAAGCCCTCAGAAGAGTGAGGATAGAATCTAAGGTAGTGAAGGAAAAATTTGTGTTAGTAGAATGTTAACTGGGCCTTGAAGGATAAGATTTAAGAGAAGAAAACTGGACATGTGATGGGTCCTTCATAAGGAATGAGGACCTTGAGAAGAATTGGATGCAATGCCAAGATCACTGGCTCTAGTGGGAATGCATTAAAACAATTAAAGTCTCCATCTACAACAAAGTGAATTATAAGGTTGAGGGGCTGTTTCCCCCAAATGATGGATCTCCAAAGACCTGTCAAATTGACTAAATTGCTCAGTCTATAATACTTAGACAAACAGGTAACTCAGTCAAAACATTTATTTTTAGCGATGTGATAGAATTATTAAGTGTGTCCATGACTTGCTCAGAACCAAGTGCCTCAACCAGCAGCTCTATTACCTGAAGGTCAGAATGTTAAGAGGAGAGACCTCTGGAAACCTTCCTCAGAAATGCTGTTTGTACCATGTCCTGTGAACTTGATCACAACACATCTGTCACTGACTTTCTCGGTAGCAAAGTGGCTTTTCAGCAAGGGAATCTCTGAGAGAATGGCATTTGCACAACCAGGGCATATATTACTATATAGAAGCAAATGCTTCTATGGGTACCCCTGACGTTTCCCCACAGAAGTTTTTATGATGAAAGCAATGGGCAAAACTTCCACTGATTAGACATGAACCTTACCTGTTGTTTGTTTTGTCTGTTGCCACAATAGTCAACTAGAAGAAAATGTCTGTTTAGAAGAATTGTAATGCATTCCTATAGGGTTTTTTTTTTATTCAATTAAACACTTGAATGCATTTTTGAGTACTTATTTTCTTGAAAACCTAAAAGTTTTAAAGACTATAAACTTAAAGTGTAAGAACCCCTGAGAAAGCTAGGAAAAATGTTAAGGGAACTTTAGATAAAGATCGCATAGATTGAGATCAAAATGGAACACCCTATTATTAATATGAATATGGTAAAAGGACTTTGAGGAATGCGAATGATTAGAAATGAGGGAAAGAAAAACCCCTAGGACTAACTGAATAAAAATACCAGGTGCAAATAATCAAGGAACTTTAATCAAAATGTAAAAGTATAACACAGAAAATGTGAGTATGAGTGAGTATTATGAGTATGTAGTTAATGTTGTTAGGGAAAGAATTACACAGATCAGATACATAGAATAAGATTTTATGACTGTATAAGCTCGGCCAGAATTGGGGATGTTTTGCCTGTTGCAGCTACTTACTAATGAGTCCAGGCTCACAAACTCGAAGACTTACTAGGTCCACACAGGTGCCCTAGCTGAGGGACATAGAGCTCATGGGCACTGGAGTGGACATGACTCTTCTATCCTGGGCAGCCACTACAGAGATCCACAGGATGTCATGTGAGATTATCAACTGTATTAAGCAGGTCTTCTAGTTTTTCAGGAGAGGTCAAGAAACTTATATGAAAATCATTCATTTTAAAATTTGGGTACTAATAAACAAACAAAAAATAAACAGTGTATATGTCAAACAAAATATTGTTTTCACAGACAAAAATACTTTTGCTCAAAGAGGAGAAGGGACTCGTCCAGGATGACTGTGTCAGCCAACATTGACAGGTCCAGGATTAGAATGTGAGGTCCTGAAGTTCACTGTTGTCTCTCAGGAAAGAGAGAGTTCCATTTTTTCCACTGCCCTATCAAAAAGGTTAGGAGATAGGGTTGTTTGATTTTTCTTTGCTGATTTTCCTGAGTTCTAAATAGATTCTAGTTATCAGCCCTTTGTCGGATGTGCAGCTTGCGAAAATTTTCTCCCATTCTGTGGGTTGTCTGTTTCTGTGCATTTTTAATGACCTAGTGGCAGCCTCCAGCCAGGCTGAGCTGCCTGCCTGGTCTGTCTGTTCAAGTTCTCTCACTGGGAATCAATTATTGTGTTTGTGAGGATTCTGGTTACAAAGTTGCCCAGGTTTGGAGTGTTCTAGCCGATCCTATTTTCCTCATAAACACTGTAATCTGAGTGTGTGAGTTTTGAGAACGTGAGGTGTGGTCAGGTATGCATATGTTGCAATCTAGTAGTTGATGTCTCAAGTAGACAAGAAATAAGACTTGTTGGATGAATAAAATGTTTTAAAAACTATTTCCAGGGATACGGAAAGTAACATCCACATTATGGCATAATTGTTTTTTTAGCTTTTTGCTTACTTTGGAGAGGATTTTAAGCCCTCACATTGTAGCTAATTAGAAAAACAAACTTTTCTCCATGGCAACAGTGTATCACTGGATAAGAGGGGTAGGAAAATATGCTGAGTATCTTTCTTTGGCCCCTCTAAATCCACCCCTCTCCCTTTTTTGCCCTGCGAGACTGTCACATGGATGGCAACTTTCTTGCAGTAGGGCCCCTTGGGTCCAGCCAATGCAAGGCAAAGGAGGGGTCAGAAAGTGGGAGAAGAGTGAGGTGGACCCACACCTTTGTTAATACTCCTGGTTTGTGGGTGCCACCTGTTTCCTACTGGGACCCTGACTGCTAAACAACTTCCTTTGAAGATTTGTGTATTTTCTAATCTTCAGCAGGTGAATGAGTGAGGAGACTTCATTGACTCTTGTTATACCCATTCTTAAGTAATCAGAAATAACAAGAAATGGGCGGTGGGGAGTGATATTTTACTCTGTCTTTAAATGTCAGAAAAGAGTATCTCTTCCTTGGCAAATGCATATCCAGAAAACAACATAATAAAGGACATTTGAAAAAGTGCCATTTAAAACATAATTCAATCTGTTTTTTGATGATTCAGAAGATACTTTAGTAGACACAGTGCCTCGGGAGTCATGGTTATGACTAATAATTATAATTGTGTTAAAGATGTGTGGAGAGTCTGGTTCATAGGATACCCGAGAGCAGAATTTTCTATATTTTGGGTATAATAATCCTACATGTCTACTGTAAAAAGCTGTGATGAACACTGTTAAACTACTCATGAAACATACCCAGGAAAATGATCCTGTCAAAGGTTTTGGACTTAAAAAGAGTCAGAAATATTGTTAAATGTCTCCTACACTACAGACACTATTCTGGTTTGCCTACCACGTTTCCTTTCACCTTTGGGGCAATCCAACAAGGTGGGTTTTATTATTATCTCTGCTTTATGGGTAAGGGAACAGGTTGGGAGAAGTCACAGGACCAAGGTCACACACCGGGTTAGGGGCAGAGCCTGGGTGAGAGGCCAGGCCTGTTGGATTCCAAAGTCTCTGTCGAAAGGAAATTCAGGAATTGACAACTACGTGCACTTTTCTGAGCTTTTATGGTTTCGAGGGACCCTGAAGAGGTTAATCCGAGCTGGCTAGTGTTTCTCTTTGTGTTCTTTCTTCTCGATGGAGCTGGTCCTTATGATTTAGGCGTCGCTGTGTGTCATTACCCACTGCAATGGCATAATGCACCAGATCAGCCTGCGGGATGATCCTTCACAGTAATGGCCCCGGCGCTGTGCTGCGACTTCCTGGGGTTGAACTTTTCACCTGAGGAAATGGTGGGGAGCCGTCCTGTCAGGCAGTCCCTCACCATGCTGTGCATTGAGTCATGAAGTTTTAGAGCTGGTAGGGAGAGCTTATAATGAAAGCAATAATTTTTACTTACTCTTGAAGACCTGTCTCAAAATAGTAGACTACACTCAGCAAGCAAAAAGGCAATCTTGGTTTTTCACATCCCATAAACAAGGGAACATGCTCTTGTGTGAGAAGGTAAAATAAAGACTTATTTTTCAATATTTTATGTTCCTCAGACATATGGCTGTGTGTGTTAAATCCTAAAGGATGACCCCCACCTGGAAAGTTAATTCCAGCTGGTTTGGAGGACATGGAGCAGTGACTAACCGGGAGGACGGCTCACAAGGAGGCGCGTTGGTGGGTTTCTGCGCGTGTTTACAAGGGCCTGCTGTCAGCAAGCCGGCAAGGCAGTAGAGTTCTTGAGACCTGGGCCTCTGGAGAGAGGCTGCCTGGGTTCCAGTCCTGACCCTGTCACTTACTTCTCTGGGCCTCAGTTTCCTCACCTGTAAAATGGCAGGAGCGAGCACGTGCGCCTGGAGGGGTGGTTGTGAGCTTCGTGTCAGGTAACGCAGGTGGCGTGCTTTGCACAGGGTAAACCAAATACGTGTTAGTGATGATTCTGACAGTTCTCATTTCTCGGAGTCCCAGAGATGAGAATCAACTTGTCTAAGACCACACAGCTATGAAGTGAGTGAATTGGGACTGAAACTCAAATCTGCACAAATTCAAAGGTCTTTTCTCATTTTTTGAGCTGAAAAGAGTGACCCAGGAGAGCTGTTGTCAAAGTTCATGATGCCCAGCTGATGTCCCCGGAGTGATACTTAGTGTCTAAAGAGGGACGAGACAACAGCAGGAGCAGGTAGGGGGAAGGTGTGAGCATCTTCCATCCTGAGACTGTCCAGGGACCCTGAAGTTAGACCCAGGGAAACCAGAGACAAGTTTGAGAGGCCAAAGGTAAGAGTCAATGTTGAAAACCAGAACCATGTGAGATTCCCCTTCAAGAGAATTCTGCAGACTTGTGGATTCAATGTAGGCTAATTTTGAAATATTCTTCCTCTCTGGTTCCACCATTCCTGTGTTTACAGTGTTTAGGGGTTTGCTCTGCTGAGAAAGGGTGTCGTTCGTGGCAGTGAGCCATTAAGAATAAAGATATTCACAGTCTTTTCAACATTGATTCAGTTGTGATACCCCCGGCTCCTAGAACATTGCCTGGCGTGTATTACGTGTTCACTGATGTTTATTAAATGGATATTTATTCAATGAATGGATGGATGGATGAAAGGAGGGAGGGAAAGATGACTTAATGAATATAACTTTTGCATGCCAGGGGAGGACAGAGAGGAGCTTAATGAGCATCACCCGGTGTGTCCCATAGCCTGGGGCCTGGCCCCAGGGCAGCTGGCTGAGAGACCAAAGCTGGGCCTGTGAATGGCAGGTTCTCTTCAAAGACCCTGCATTCGTCCCCTCTTCTCTCCTCTCTGGGGTGAGTGTTTAGTGCGTGGACAGTGGATCTGCCCACACGGGACCCACAGGAGGGCTTTCAGGACACACAAAGAGAGAGAATCCCTGGCACATCCAGTTGTCACTTCCATGGGTGGCTCCTGGGGCATTACCGAAAAGCATATTGTGGCATTTGTCTGAAGATGGGAGCGGAGGAGAGAGCTTGGCCCAGCTAGACCCACTGGGAGGCTGTTTCCGGAATTCAGGTGAGGACTGAAGAGAGCTCTCATTCAGACACAGGTGGTGAGAAAAACGGCCTGGAGGTGATGTATTCTGGAAATATTTGTAGGGAGGATTGTCAGCACTTATTGGACTCATCACATCCTGCCCCGAGGCCTGAGATGTCCCCAAATAAAGTGAGTTTATAGTTTCCAGCTGAGAATGTTGGCCAGCCACCAGCTCTTGCTAGGAACTGGCTTTTTTTAGAAAGGCCACTAGATTCATTGTTTTTGAATTTCTGAGTACCATCTGTTTGGTTCTACAGTGCGTTTCTTTCCATACTTAATAGAGACCTATTGTAATGGCATTGAATTCAGAACCGTTGCACCTATCAAGTCACTGTACCTTTTCCCACTAACCTAGCCTTGCAGCTCCTCTCTCCCTCCCTCTCACTTTAGCTATGAATGACTCCATACATTGCAGACTTGCCCTGCCCTACAACTTTGATTCTAATGCCAGGAATGGAAAACTTTTGCAGCTCAAAAGCACCCTGAAAATGCATTCGTGATTCCCTTGACCCTAATCCATAGGGTTGCAGGAGTCTGCGGCTCTGGCAGAGACATGCACGTCTGGTGTCAGGGACCCCATTATTCTAAAGGCTGGTTCTCACCCATTCTTATGTGCCTCCCTGGAATTCTCTAGTTTTTTTTTTTTTTTTGAGACAGTCTCACTCTGTTGCCCGGGCTAGAGTGCCACGGGGTCAGTCTAGCTCACAGCAACCTCAAACTCCTGGGCTCAGGCGATTCTCCTGCCTCAGCCTCCCAAGTAGCTGGAACTACAGGCATGTGCCACTATGCCCGGCTAATTTTTTCTATATATTTTTCATTGGCCAATTAATTTCTTTCTATTTTTAGTAAAGACGGGGTCTCGCTCTTGCTCAGGCTGGTTTCGAACAACTGATCTTGAGAGATCCTCCCGCCTCAGCCTCCCAGAGTGCTAGGATTACAGGCATGAGCCACCGCGCCCCACCTGTAGTTCTTTACTAGAGCCAGGAAGCCTCCCTAGCGATTTGCTGCAATTGCTAACAGCTTCAGGGCCTGTCCTCGCTCTGGTAGGTAACACCTGACTGCCAGACATTGTTTGCCCACACCAGGAAGGTTGCTTGAAACGTGGCAGAGGGTCGGCCATGGTCAGTCTACTTCCAAGGATCCACCTCATGGCCTCCTCTGACATCCTCCTTCAGGCATTCTTGCATTCTTGCCATGACCAGTTTTCTGCGCTCAGTTTTAGTACCTCAGGCTGTCCTCCGATCTGTGCCTTCCTGCTTTACCTGGGCTTTGGCACTGGCGTCCTGGCCTTGGCTTTGCCCATGTTCCAACCTGTGTCTCACTGCCCAGCCTGGACTTCGAGTGCCATGTTCTGACTTACTGACTGGGACTTGGGAACTTCTCTGTGCCCTCTAGGTTGGTTTGGGGACCTGGGGTCTGACCTTGCCTTTGCCTTTTCCATGTTGGTTCTCTCCCGTGGTGCCGCGTGTCCCTGCGTGGCAATGGAAGCCACTTGGTTTGGCTCTCCCCACACGAGCCTGCTTGTCTGATAGACCTGAATCATTACGTGTGACACTCCCTGGGCTCCTCTCAGCCATTCCAGGTTTGGGCCTGAGGTTTCTAAGTTCTACCTCTCCCGTCATTCATCACATTTTCAAAATCCAACATTTTATCCAGAAATTTGATTTGATGAACCTAATTACGTTGATTACACCTTGTAGATTCACGCTGTGCTCCTTGGTTTATGTTTGCTTAGTTGGCTATGATGGGGTTCAGGACATGCTGTCCCTAAATACGCCACCTTGGCGTCTGCGAAAACAGCGGAAGCAGGAAGGTCTCTCTCTCCTTCTCCTCCCCTTCTCCCCTGAAGCAGGTCATAGTGTCTGGTTTGAGAGGTGCCCTCTTATGCCCAGAGGAAAGGGACATCCTTGTCTCTGAAGACACAGGGACACGGAGAAGAATCTGAACAAACAGGTCTTGCTAAGTTCCCCCAGTTTATTACCATTAGATCATACCCCTTTGTCCAATCATGCTTCTCCATGACCACCACCTCTTCATCAGACCTAGCCTAAAAAAACACACGAGTTTACCTGTGTCAAAAGACAAAACTACAGCAAGTTTAAAGATCTTAATTGGCTTTTGTGATTTTAGATGTGGACAAATCCTACACAATAGAATGAGTGTCTTTCAGGCTAAGCAGAGGAGTCCGGCTTTACAGACAGAGAAGGGCTGAGGAAGGCAGCAACGAAGAACGAAAAGTGGCTTGGTCATATCAGTTACCTTTCTTGTACAGGTTAAAGCAGAGGGGGCTTACTTCTGCCGGCTAACACTGCCCTGTTTAGAGATGTGACTTCATTCTTTCTCTCTCCTGATTTCTCACAAGGTAAGATAAACAAATGGCGTCAGCATGGTGGCGCGGAACTTCAGCATGAGCGACTCCATTTTGGTTTGGTTTGCTGGGCCTGGCGCAGGAATTCAGTCCAAACTCGTGACCTTCTATAAATTTTTCAAAGAAACACCTGTTTCTTTGGGTCTTCAATTCTAAAGGCTCCTGTGTCATGTAAAAGTTATATTAAATAAATCTGTATGCCTTTCTCTTGTTAAGCTGTCTTTTGTTACGGGGGCCTCGGCCACGAACCTTGTGAGGGGAGAGAAATTTCTCATCCCCTGTAAGTACCTTCTATTTTCTTTTGTAGGGCACGAATTACTTCTCTGCTTAAATTACTTTGTAATGTAACTGTTGGCGCTCAGAAAACGGTATCACAAAATGAAGACCACAGAAGCAGTCTGAGAAGTAAAAGTTTTTCTCTTGTCTTCTCCTGCTCTCCTGTCTCTGCCCCTCCTTCTCCCCCGAGGCTAGCCTCAGAAACTGGAATCCCTCTTTCCCAAGTTGAGTCACAGAAACCAGAACCCCCTTTCCCAGAAACCAGCCTTAAAACCCCAAAATGTTACTCTAACTGGCCATAAAGAAATATCTGTCCTGCCTTGTTTGCTTATAGGTCATAAGACCCCCATTCCAGAGAGGGTCCTGCCCCAGACCAGGAAGGAAGGAAAGCAGCTCAGAGAGGCCGAGAGGAATCTAGACAGACAGGCCTTGCTGGGTTCCCTCCTCGTCCATTAGCGTTAGATCAGACTCTTTTTGTCCAGTCATATTTCTACATGGCTGTCCGTACTTTGTTGAACCTAAGCATAAAAATGGACAATTTCCCCTGTGTCTTTGGGTCTTCATTCTGAAGGCTCCCATGTCATGTAAAACTATGGTCAAATAAATTTGTATTCCTTTTCTCCTACTAATCTGCCCTTAATGTTAGTCAATGGTCGGGGAACCTTCAGAGGGTGAAGAGGAAGTTTTCTCTTGGCCCCTACATAGTCGACAATTATGTCGTAATGCAACCAAGAATAAGTTTGGAGAAAATTAATGCTATTGATGATTACTGAAAAGTTATTTCTTTGTGAAACAGAGGTAATTTTAGGAAAAAGTTTAACGTGCTTTCTATTTGCACTTTGGAGTATATAACCTTATCCTTGCTCAGCCCAAGGTAAAGGGAGGTGCTGGGGTTGATACATGGGGATTTGTCGGCATTCCAACAGAGATGTCAAGGGAAATTAAAACATTGTCAGCTTTTGACATTCAAAATAGGATTTTCCTGCCAGTCAATAGGCTTGAAAGCCATGTTTTGCCTAGAGAGGATTCCCTAGATTAGCACATCAAGGTCTAAAACCCATCCCTCTGCTCCTGAGGAGCTGTAGGAAAGAGAGAGAACACCCAGAAAGAGTACAGAGGAAGACATGTAGTCTTGTCACCTATTTCTGGAAGAGAATCCAGGGGACGAGGGTGGGGGGGTGGGAGGGGTAGGGGGGTCACTTAAGCTGAGGCAAACGCTGAGAACTTGGGGCTTTTGCTCCAGTTTTACGTTTGTAGCTGTGGGAGAAGACTTCTCGTGGACCTGGGGAGAGCACAGTGAAGTAAACGAGACAACAGAGAGTGTGCCAGGATTTAGTTTGCCTGAGTTGCTCTTGCTTCTGGAGGGGCATGGATGGGGCCTAGAATTTTCCTCATGCCTCTGGTGTTGGGGGTGGTGGGGAGATGCAGAAGGTGGTTGAGTTTCCGGCCTGCACCTCTCAGCCCAGGGCCCGCCATGGTGAGGGGCCAGAGCCGTGGATGCACCACTCAGGCCAAGAGAGCTGGGGAAGCCTGGTCAGGGAGGATGGAACACTGAGCAGGTGCTATTAACGATTTATTTTAACCTGCCAAAGGAAGGGTATAGTATAGTACCTGCATGATTGCATTTTTCTTAATAACACAACTTGGAAGGGCATGCTTCAAGAACTTGATAGTGGTAGCAGTAGTTGTTAGCATTATAGATCATTGTGACTTTTTCCTTCTGTTTTTCTAATATATTTTATGATGAGAAAGTGTTAATTTTATAAAAAGAAAAAGTTATGGCTGGGCGTGGTGGCTCACGCCTGTAATCCTAGCACTCTGGGAGGCCGAGGCGGGAGGATTGCTCAAGGTCAGGAGTTGGAAACCAGCCTGAGCAAGAGTGAGACCCCGTCTCTACTAAAAATAGAAAGAAATTAATTGGCCAACTAAAAATATATAGAAAAAATTAGCCGGGCATGGTG
>CAUYPO010055726.1:0-23984 GCA_963574435.1 Cheirogaleus major
AACTTTACTACAAAGCTGTAGTAATTAAAACAATCTGGTATTGGCACAAGAATAGGATTATTGACCAGTGGAACAGATCTGAGAACCCTGATATAAAACCATCCTCATATAGCCAACTAATCTTCAACAAAGCAGACAAAAACATACACTGGGGAAAATAATCCTTATTCAATAAATGGTGCTGGCAAAACTGGATAGCCACATGTAGAAGACTGAAACAGGACCCACACCTTTCACCTCTCACAAAAATTAACTCACGCTGGGTAACAGACTAGAACCTTAGGTGTGAAACTATTAGAATTCTAGAAGAAAACGTTGGAAATACTCTTCTAGACATTGGCCTAGGCAAAGTATTTATGAAGAAGACCCCAAAGGCAATCACAGCAGCAACAAAAATAAATAAATGGGACCTGATCAAATTAAAAAGCTTCTGCACAGCCAGAGAAACTGTCAAGAGAGCAAACAGACAATCAACAGAATGGGAGAAAATTTTCGCAAGCTATACATCTGACAAAGGGCTGATAACTAGAATCTATTTAGAACTCAGGAAAATCAGCAAAGAAAAATCAAACAACCCTATGAAAAGACCTTTTTCTATACATGGTAACATCTACAGGTTCCAGGGAATAGGACCTGCTATCTTTAGGAGCTTATCTAGCCTTCTACAATGTGTAAATATCATAAATCCACAGTGCTAGGGCTATGGAATGAGACCAGTTCACAAGCTATGGGTATGGTGGTTTTATACTCTCAGAGCTGCATATGCTGAGTATTTTCCACTTTACTTCTGGTTCTGACAATGCAAGTTCCTTTTTCTCCTTGCACTTTGGCACTTTGCTCATTTTACTTTTCCCTCTCTAGTCAATAAAGGCTTTCAGACTCTTCCTCCTTTCTCCAGCCCCAATTTTATCTAGTCTTAGATGAGAAAAAAAGACTGATATGAAAACATGCAACTCTCTCTTTCTGCTTATAGTCAAAGGCTTTCAAGCTCGAGTCCTTTTTTGGTCCCAAAGTGTAGGCTAAAGGAAGCAGAGGGGGAGTGGAAATACACAAAGAGTACAAATTTATACTTCAGAATATAACACTGCCTCATAATTAAACACTGCGATGAGTGTTACAGAGAAAAAAGAATAAGAAAACAAAAAGCCATAGAACGGAACAAAAGAAGTTACTTTTAACAGTATTAGGAATATCCTCCCTGAAAGGTGACATTTAAACTAAGATTAAGGATAAGGAAGAGTCCATCGCCATCAAGAGCTTATGTGAAGTTCCCAAGGTAAGAAAGTCCATGACTTGCCGTGTAGGAGTGGTTGAAAGAAGACCATGGCAACTGGGGCATAGACTGTGGGAAAAGATGAGGCTCAAGAGTTGACTGGGAGTCAACCAACAGGGGTTTATAGGTGGTACCCAAAAGTTTTCATTTTATTTTAAGTGCAATAGGGATCTCAATGTTGTACATCAATTCTGAAATCTGGTGATATGCCAAGAGTTTCTAATACTTCCTGAGGCTATTCACTAAGAAATGAAATATATTATACTTTTTGTCTTTTTTAGTTTATTATTTTTTCTAAATCACTGAACTAAGATCTGACATGATTACAACATTAGGGGCAATTTTCCTTCTTTCTGTTGTTACCTTTAAATAGAAATTAGAAACTTTTACTTTATTGTCAATTTATATTTCCAGCATATTAAAAGGGGCTTCTTAAATTTCAAGTTCTTATAGTTTTCTCAAAAGTTAAGGTACTCCAACCATAATGTGGTCATTTGCTCTTTGAGACTCTATCTTATTATATGTAAAGCAGAAATAGCAATGCCTTTGTCACAGGACTCACCTGAAGGTTAAATAAAAGAAAGTATGTAAGAGTATCTGCCATTATGCTGCATACCTTTTAAATACCCAATAACTGTTCATTCCTTTCCTTTAAGTCAGGTAATAGTCTTCTCCTATCTTAACAATTTTGCTTGCATATACAGTTAAATTCTCAGCCTGTTTAAGTCATTCCCTCTGTTTTCCGTTTACTTCAAGAGACAATAAAAGTCCCCTAGTGAATATTTAATTCCAGAGGCAGTTGGATCCTTGTCATTAACTAGTTGATTATGGGCAAGTCACTTGAATTTTTGATGTCTTTGCATCTGCAAAACTGATGTAACAACACCTGTCCTGACTACCTTTGCTAATAGTAATTAGGGTAAAGAAGAGAACGGATAAATATAGCATTGGCAAAAATAGGACTTGATGTTTTCACAATAACACAGCATTATTGCTATATATTATTATTAAACAGCATTTCCATCAATCCCCCAAGTGAGTCGCTCCGTATTTCCTATTGCAATATGTTTCCATGTTTCCTGTTGAAAAATCTTAATTTGCAAAACCAGGAAGTGTAAACCAAGTAAGGATCCTTCGTCTGTTCTGGCTGAGAAATGTGTGGTTTATCCCAAATGAAGAAAGTGTTGTCTTCAAATTCTGTGCTGGTTCAAGTTCTAGCATCATTTATGCTTTGTGGAATTCATCAAACCCAATTACCAGTTATTGCTTTAACCATTAGTGAAGAATCCAATGATTCAATTTAAGCCCCCAACTTGCTTGGGAGAACATTCTTCCAACTTATTAATGTTGGTCTAAAGACTGCTGGCATCAGCCTAAGCGAGACTGAAATGTTATTAATATACCTCAACTACATGAGTCTACCTAATGAAATGCAAGCTAAGGGTATGCACAATTTTCTATAATCAATTTTGATCTTATTATGTTTTTAATTATATTCTCAAAAACAGAAGACACTAATACAGATGGAAATCAGATAACACGTCATAAGCTATAAGTGCTTGCCGAGAAGTTCGTGTGATATAGTGAAACTCTAACTCAAATATTAGTTGCCAAGTCTCAGATGTGGAAAATGCAGTTAGTCTTGACAGTTGTGAGGCTAGAACCACACCTTTCTAAGTTCAGCCATAAGGTGTGTCCTATTTTAATAAAGTTACAAAGTGTGTCACATTGGGCCATAGGCCTTCCCTCCTTTCTCTTCGCTCATAGATACAGAATTATTAGTACCTTATTTTATCACTGTCAACCTTACTCTGAAATGTAAATTACTAACCTAGCCCATCAGTGGCACTAAAACACTCCTCAAGAGAAGTCATGTTTTCTATACATAGATGTGCCTAGTATTACTAACAACTGTGTAAATATGTAGCATAGTTTAAGACTTAAGAAAATAACTGTGAATGTGAACCAAAGCATGAGACTTTAGATCCTAGAGTCTAAGTCTGTATATGTAGTAATTGTGTTTCTGATGGGACATGAATTTAAATCATTGCAAGGCTGGTGTGTACAAGATTTGATCTCCTAGCATCAGCCTCAGCCTAGCTGATCACCCAGCACTTGCATCTCAACTCAACTTTTTCATTCTGAACTCATCACCACATATGCAGTAGTCACTACATATTCAGAAATCTAGTAAAATAGAGAAGTTGAGGGTTCTGGGCAGTCTTTGGGCTTCTACCCCAAGGGATCATGACACTCTACTAAATTTGGTCTTTCAAAGGGCTCTCCCTGAATTAGGAGTGATAAATTTGACTACTTCAGGGTCCAGGTGAGGGTTAGACAAGTAAATAGAGGTAACCAAGTGGGAACGGTGGCCATCTATAGAAGAAGTGCCCCATAACAGTTCCAGCTAGTTATTTCCATTAGGAAATGTAGATGGTTTGGCAGATAATTCAGAGTTTAAAAGCAAACACACAACAACACCTTCTGCCTTTGTAGCAGTGTCAATATATAAATAAGATCTTAAAGAATAAATTGTTATCTATGGAAATGTTGGAGCGAATAGGTTGATGGAGGGTATTCCAGGCCGAGGGAACAACATATAGACAAACATAAGAAACAACATGTTTGTAGCTAAAGAGTAGGGTTGGGGGAATGGGCAGGAGCTGTGTCATGGAAGGTCTCATAGGCCATCATAAGGAGCCTGGATTTATCATTTGAAGGTGGTAGGAAATGGCCAGAACAACATGGTTTTATTTACATTTAAGTAAGTTATTCTGGCAACTGCCAGCATATGGGCATGGGGTGTGTGAAGGCGTGCAGGGAAAACTGGAGGAGGGGAGATCAACCAGGAAAGAGAGACATGATGAAGATCTTAACTGGAAGAAGAGCAATTAGGATGGAGAGAAAGAAAGATTTGATTACTGCTTTGGCGGTAATAGTACCATAAGCAAGAACTGGAGATTGATTTGATGTGGGAGGTGAAGGATAGGGAATTGCCAAGGAAGTCTCAGGTTTCTGATATGGATCTTGCTTCTTGTTGATAAAGGAGAAAAGAGGATTCAGGTGAGAGAGTGAAGAGCTCAATACTCAGCAGTTTGTGGTGTCTGTGGGTCTTCTATGTGAAGGAGCATAAGGGCAAAGATTTTAATTTAGTTTTGTTTTTTACAGGACATAAATTTAATTTTAGTTAGCTGAGATCTATTAATCTGACAGTATTTTAAAGTAGAAAAGTTTTTCTTTTTTTAATTCTACTATGTAAACTTTTCACTTAATTATATTTGTCACCCAGGATTTCTCACCTTTGGAACCATGAATATTTTGAATGGGATAATTCTTTATTGGGGAAGCTGTTCTATGCCTTGTAGAATGTTTACCCTGACCAGTAACAACCCCCACTCCATTCATGAGAATCAAAAAATGTCTCCAGACATTGGCAAATGTCCCTTTAAAGGCAAAATCATCCTTGGTTGAAAACCATGATCGTACACTAAATTAGTAAATTTTCATAAAAACTGTTGCAAACCAAATAGCAGCTGTACTATTAAAATCTAAAAAATGCACACATTGTACAGTATATGGTGTATGTGAACAGAATGAACTTCTACCAAATCATAGCACATAAGGAATTCCACAAATGAGGACCATTCTGGAAAAGAAAATTCAGAATTGAGAGATCTGTAAGGAGGAGCACCACAGTTGATCCTAATTACCGTATATGACAAAAGCAAAGTGATTGACAGCTCACCATTATGACATTTGTCATCAAATCTGCCTCTATAGGCAAACAGTATTGCCAGAATATCACTTTAAAGTCTTCAATCAGGCTGCCAATAAGATTTATTAACCAGGGGGCATGCCTGGCACTGGAAAAGGAACAATTTAAAGAAAAGGAGCTTACTTTTATCTAAATCTCCTAGAAACATCAAGTTAAGTTTTTCATATGTAGAAATGGCTGCATTACTCATAATTGGCCTTAGCTTTAGCTTTGGGGAATTTGTGGAAATATTGTGCAGATATGTAATAGAAATATGCCTCTTCTGCCTATGTTTAGAAGCCACAGTATGTATTTGACTACTCACCAAAGTCTGTAACCAAAGTTCACAGGGAACCTGAATGTGTGCATGTTCTCACTTGCTCTCTCTCTCTCTCTTTCTGCTTTACAATGGATCTGAAATTAATTTGGCCACCAGGCTAGAGGATGGACAGCTGCTCATCTTGAAATTCCCCCTATTCCTGTATCCATGATATGTTTAATTTTTTAAATCTAAATTAAGTTATAATTATTATGTTGCTATTCACTCTTAAGCAGTGTAAGAGAAACTTTAAGTATCACTGTGCGTGCTATAGCAATTTAGATGCAGCTAATTGCCGCAGGAACACAGAGCACACACCATTTCACTTGAGTCCTCTTTTATTACATGAAGTTGGCAGGGGGGATAATGCAAAGCTGTATGATAGGGGTAACCATCCTTTTATAGTGACAGTATTTATAGTTGTTTAAAATGTTTTCCTCCAGTTATAATAAATATAATTTTGCACATATTTGGGGCATTTCACAAAGAAGCCAAATCACTTTTAATTTGCTCGGCCTCTAATAAATTTATTCATTTTTCTGGAAGAGGATCAAGAATTTAATTACGTGCAACTTTTAATATGGATGTTTACTTTGCAAATAAGACAAATCAAATACAGTCATAAAAATTTCCTCTGATACACTTTTAATCATTTGTAGGAATGTGAGGCCTTGAGTCAAATTTTTAACTTTAGCTATCTTTGTTGTATTAGTCTACATAGATCAAAGCACAGTCATCTGCTTTCTCCAATAGATAAGCTGCTCAGTTACTCCACCAAAGCCTTAATTTGAGAGATGTTCAATGGGGCAATAAGTTGACAAAATATACATAAATACCTTCTATCTAGAGCATGTGTGTGGCCAAACAAGCTTGTATAACACTGTCTGAGCATAGTTTTAATAGTCATTCATTCAGTCACTCAACGACATTTTATTAAGCATCTACATTGTACTATTTTCAGGGATTCAGGATTCTTTGGTGAAATAACAAAAAAAGAGAAACAAAAAAGAACCCTTGTGTTTGTGGCGTTTACATTCCATTAGGGCAGATAAGCAGTAGCAAAATAAATAAGTAAACACATATAATGTTAGATGATGGCCAAGTGCTAAGGAAGGAAAAGTAATCAGTGTAAGGAGAGTAGGGAATGCCACAGCAGGGAAAGGGGAGAGAGTGCAGTGCTGGTCTGGGTAGCCTCAGTGAGAAGGTGATGTTGGGGAGAGGATCAAAGGAGGTGAGGGAGTTGAGCCACCTGGGTGTCTAGGGAAGAACATTCCTTCTGGAGGAAGGAGTCGGCCCAGAGGTGGAAGAGCACTGGCATTGGAGGAGCAACAGGGAGGCCAGCGAACCTGGAGTAGAATGAGGTACAGGGGAGAAGGAGGAGAGGAGTTCAGTGGTAGCAGCTCACATATTTTCTTTTATTTTTAAACTTTTTTGATAATTAAAAAAAAATCAATTTTTAAAAAATATATCTTCTACTTGATATATATGCCACTATTTATTAAAATCCCCGGACATTAGGTTTAGAAATAAGGCAGGCACCCCCAAGTGCAGTAATAACATCGATAACAAAAGTAACAGAAAAGGCTTCTTTCCAGGGATTGCAGGCCAGGCATTTGCTAAACATTCCAAATGCACTGGGCCATTTAATTCTCACTAAATCCCTATAAGGCAAACTAACTCAATGTAATTTGTGGAGTTTGGTGAGTAATTTGCTAACTTTCCTGAACCTTAGTTTCCTCATTGCTAAAAGATGATAATAATAGTGGATACTTAGTTTTTATATTTTAGTGTTTAAATGACATAATACAGTTCCTGAACACATAGTATGTCCTAAACAAGTGTTAGTGGTTATAATTGTTACTAGTTCATAATCAAGGCAGCAACCATTGTCTTAAATAAGAAATCATTGTGTTTTTTTAAGAAAAGTGACAACATAAAGTTACAAAATCACTGATGAACATTACCCAATCCATAAAGCATAGATATGTATTCATACCTTGATCTGGCAAAATGTTACTGGACCTGGAATTGTCTTAGTCGCTTGTAAAATAAAAAATAAAGACAATATCTCCAATTTTACTTATAGGAGTAGAGAAGAAATAGGTAGGTAAGTAGCTCACCTTTGCAACACAGGTTATTTAATAAATCATAAGTATGGGGTTCCATGGGAAACCATAGAAATAGCATCTAACCCATGCAGGGGTGGGTAGGGAGTTGATGAGCAGAGGTGGGTTCCCCTTAGGCAAGTAGGTGTTGGGCAAGTGAATGGAGGCAATAGGAAGGTGAAGGAGCCACCCAGACAGAAAAACACATGGAAGGGTCCAGGCACTAGAAAAAATTTCAAGTTCTGTTTGGACTCTTGTGGGTTAGCAAGTGAAGGTGAAAATACAAGTAGGGGCCAGATCATAAAAGGTGAGATCCATTAGGCTGAAGATTTTGGGGTGTATCTAAGCAATACATGGACACAGAATTATTATTATTATTATTATTTTGAGACAGAGTCTCACTCTGTTGCCCAGGCTAGTGTGCTGTGGCATCAGCCTAACTCACAGCAACCTCAAACTCCTGGGCTCAAGCAATCCTACTGCCTCAGCCTCCTGAGTAGCTGGGACTACAGGCACGTGCCACCATGCCCGGCTAATTTTTTCTATATATTTTTAGTTGGACAATCAATTTCTTTCAATTTTTAGTAGAGACGGGGTCTCGCTCTTGCTCGGGCTGGTTTTGAACTCCTGACCTTGAGCCATTCACCTGCCTCGGCCTCCCAGAGTGCTAGGATTACAGGCGTGAGCTACCGTGCCCGGCCCAGAATTACTTTAAACAAGAGAGTTACTTGATTGAATTTGTATTTTCAAATAATTACTGTGATTGCAATATAAAGAGTGGTTTAGAAGGGGCCAGAATTAGAGGCAGGGCCACCGGGTGTGAATATAACTTACTGTTTAGTGAGAGAAGACACAGATCTCATTATGAATCGGTTATATGGGGAATAGCAATGTTTGTTTGTTACAACAAATTATTTGTGGTGGGTGTGACAGGGAGAAGATTGACAATAATTGTACCAAAGAAGAAGTCAAAGCCAGCTCATTTCATTTTCAAAAAAATTCCTAGGTTGGCTGATTTGTAACTCTCTATGGAATCTCACATCTATCAAGATTGAAATCACTGTAGTTTTTCATCTCTGGAGCCATTAGATGAAAAGCAAAATTTTAAACGTGAAGTATTTCATAATCCTTCCTCACCATTTCTCAGTCAAACATTATTCCTTGAAGTTATGGATTTATAGCATATACACTGAAATGTGAATGATCTGCCACGCCGTGTAACTGATATTCTGGCACTGACAAAAAAGCTGAGAGGAAATGTAGGAAAGGAAAACTCAGGTTTCAGCAAATTAATGAGACCAAGAGAAAAACCATTCAATCACGATTGTGCAAACGGAATCTCTGTGGCATTTGTCATAATTGGGGTTTTGAAGCTCCCACATACTATACTTGTACATCCATAATTTTTGAGGTAATTTAGCTAAAATCCCTTCATTTCACCTGAATTACCCAGGCAATTATAGTCATAATTTTCATTTTGCCCAAATCACTTGAAAGCTATGCCTCCGAATACTGCTTAAACAAAATTATCCTTTGTCCCATCTTCTTCAGTTTCTTCTAGAATGACCTTCCTCATTTTCCTCATTATAATACTGGGCTGTCATATTTCAAAATATACAAAAAATTTGTGAATGCATCCTTATAAAATTTTTAAGTAATTCAGTGTGAAAAGACTAAAATCAGATTTTAAAAGTCCTTTTAACCATTTCCCTCCCTCCATTCCAGTTCCTTCCTCTCTCCCCATGTAGAAACACTATCACAGTGCGCGTTCATCTAAACATTATTTTTGTATTCAAGTACACACACACACACATGCACACATACACACATATGCCTATTTATTTATTTATTTTTTAGGTACAAACGTGTGAGAAAACCTAGAGCTGTGATTATAAGAGGTCAGGCTCTGGAGACAGATTTGTTCCCCATCAGTAGTGTGGCCATGGAAAGTTACTTAACTTTTTTTGTGTCTCAGTTTCCTCATAATATAAAATTGGGATTATAATATTATATATCTCATGGTATTGTTATGAGGAGTAACTATTTCGGTCATTTAAAGCACTTAGAACAGTACCTGATAGTAAATACTCAAGGAATATTAGCCATTATTATTGTTCTAAGTCTTTATAATGCACTGATATTTTCACATATGTTTATTATTCTATGACTTCCTTTCTCATATTAGTAAGATGTCTTGGAGATCTTGCCTCATCAGTACATAGGCTTTTTAAAACCTTTTGTATAAGGGGGACCATGGTTAATTTAACAATTCCCTTGTTGGACCTTTAGCTTGTTATCCAATTAGTTTTGTTTTGTTTTATTTTGATATTGTAAGCACTGTTTGAATAAAAATCTTTATATATTAATATATGAATGACTATTTTTAGGGTGGATGCTGATATGAGGCAAGCCAGAATAGGAAGATATGGACATACTTTATTTTAATAGATATTGCCAAATTGGCTTCCATGAATTTCACCAAATCTTTGGCAATACATTATGTTTTTTCTTAACAGGTGAATAACTTTTTTCCCATTCTGGATTCAATCTGTAGCTCCCTAACTGTAGAAAAGTTGAGTATCTTTTAGCTGAGTACTTTACGAAAGGGAGCTAGTCATACAAAATTCTGGCAGGAATGAACTAGCCATGAGTGATACAAGAAAAGAACCCCATGATGATTTTGAGTATGAATGATGAAGAGGGTCTTAGAATTGAGGTTGTAGAGGCCAGCTGGGAATGATGAGCGAAGGTTTTGTAGGTCACTGGAAAGTGTTTGCATTTTATTTTGAGCAAGAAAGTGATATAATAGAGAATAAGTACTATTGAGATGGACTTTGAATGATGGATGAGGTTTACCAAGACAGGGGAATGAAGAAAGGACATTGTAGGCTGAGAGAATAAAACTGAGCAATTATATTAATAAAAAATGCAAATACATGGTAAAATCAAAAGCATGGTGTTGCTTATATATTAAAGATTAATATTAGGAAATAGAGTTGGACTTGCTGTTCATGGAAAGTACTTTGGCATGCTATTAATCTGACATTCTCATTTTCATTTCTAGAAAATTGGAAACTATTCATGGGGTAATGGAATCTGCATTTATTGAGTACATTCTGTGTTCCAGGTTTAGTACTTGGCACTTTACATGAGTAGTTCATCAAATCCTTGAAGGAGATGTTATTAACACCATTTTGCATATGTGGGCACTGTGGCTTAGGGAAATGATGTAACTTTCTTACAGCAGTAATCTTTGGGCCTAAGCTTCAAAGTCAGCTCTCTTCAGATTAGTTAAGTGCACACTGGGTGAATACTTTGTACTGTACTAGGTCTTGGGGAGAAAAAAAAATCAATGTACAAGGTTCCTTCCTTCAAGGACAGTGTCTACTAGCTCTTTCTCCTCTTCACTGGATTTTAACCAACAGCATGCAAACACCAAGTGACTCAGACTAGAATGAGGAGAAGAGTTTAGACAAAAGAGAAGCTGGAGGATATATTTAAATCCAGGCAAGAAATTATAAGAAATAAGAGAGATGAGAGGATGAGGTGTGATGGTAATTGACCAATGAATCAACCAGTATTGGCAATTAATTGGATGTGGGTTAAGGGAAAGCATTAAAGATATCCACAGGTGGTCTAGTTTGGGTGGCTGCATGACTAGTGATAGCAGGAACTAGAGAGGAGGGTTGAAAAGAATCTTTGGATGTTAGAGCCAATTAGAGCATTTAAAATAAGCAAAAAAATAAAACTTAGTATAAATCAATGGTGACTAATGCAAAGAATATTCTGTGGGTATGTGTTTAATTGGAAAAGACATTTTATGCAGACCTAGAGAGATATTGGACAGTAAAACTGAAATAATCTAAAGTCATATGCAATGTTGAGACTCTGCAATTAAATTAAACATTATGGCTATTATTCATGGGGTATACATCAACATAGATATCCGTGCCATTTTAACACTTCACAAGAAACATATTTGATAGCTCCAGGCTTAGACAATGTCTGCTGAGATTTGCTGTGCTTCCCCCTTATGCTTTATATTAATTGCCTGGGCTTCTAGGATTCTACAACAGATTAGATATTAAAGTGTATCTTTTGAAGGGTCTTGTTGACAGCAATCTATTGTTGTCTCTATGACACCCCTTAGAAAACTATGATCTCTGTGAACTCATTAGAGTAAGATACTTAAGGGGAAAAAAACTATTCTGATTGACAGAATCCTAGAAGATGTTATTGCCACATAATACATGCTGTCATCTTGGGAGAAGAGATAGGATGATGTAGTCCCTGCTTAGGAGAGTAAGATTTCCCCAAAACTTCCTATAGGCTAAGCGTTTTTCTAGATTGTTTGAATGTTTCACAGAACCCTTAGGTTCTAGCCCTGTCCCCATCACAGTAACAGCCCACCTGTCATTAAAATCAGTGGAAACTATTTGAAAGGTAGACCTTGGTATTTGTCCTCAGGGATGTCAGCCGGCGTCCAGGTGTGTGACACTGCTTCATAACTATTTTAAAGTTCTCATCTGATTCTGCCTATTCCTTCTAAACCAGCTTTGCCATTTTCAGCCAGACTGGATCATCCCTGGGATTCTTCAGTGGCAGAAGGAGATAATTCTCCATGGTACTAAGTCTGCCCTTAGGGTCTTGGCAGAATTGCACAGTTAGCAAAAATGGCATAGGTGCCCCCAAACCTCCTCTTTCAAACCTTTCTCATAACTCAGATCTCTCCTTCCCCTTCTCCTTCTTCATGCTGCCAATGACCCCCTCCTTTTTTATAATGCCACTTCTCCTCATATCCACTGAAAAACCAAATTCCATGAGGGCTGTTGGTTAAAAAAAAAATTATCAAATAAATATCATGTACCAGGCACTGCTATGAACTCTTTGATCTTTGCAACATTGTCCTGTGTCTTGGGTGACCAATTATCTTAGTGTGCCCAGGCCTAAGGTGTTTTCTGGGATGCTAAAACTGGGACAGTCCCCACCTGGGAACTGAGGCACAAAGAGGAGAGGTCATTTCCAAAGGTCATACTGTTCATCAGTGGTTTGTCTAAGACTCAAACCCAGATCCTCCCGACCTCAGTCCCTGCCCTTTTTACTCTGTCACTCCTGATCTGCTAAGGATCTCGTGGTTTGATTAAGGAGTCACACTACATTTTAGTGACGAAGATGTATTTGCATTTTTAAAATGGAGCTGCAATAGAGGTGAGTATGGTGGAGGTGGATCTTGGGGGATAGGTAGGGGATGGTGGTTATCTCCACCTCAACAACCCCTCCCCTATGCTAAGGCAGACTTAGAAACAAATATGGAGAATTGGTGATCATGACACTCCACTCAGTTACACTTACAAGAGTCTTTGCTCTTTGGGGGTGTAGTGTCACAGAGTATCAGGGGTTGGGGAGAACGCAGACGGACACAGCATGCATCTTCGAAACAGATCAGCGTGAATCATGGTGGGGAAGAATTCCCTGTAGTCGCCACTGCCTGAGTGAAACCTACTACTCACAAGTTAACAGACTAATTTAAAGATCTCGTTTTCTAGCAATATTTTTCCAGGCAGCTTTGTTCTGCTTTCAGACCTCTAGAGCTCACATTTGTACTCCTGAAGTAGGTCGTGTGTGTGTGTGTGTGTGTGTGTGTGTGTGTGTGTGTGTTTAATATTCGTCCCAGCAACTATCAGGAATTTTTTTCTCCTTTTGGTGCCAGAATGTCAAGAATTGAGCAGAGTTACTACAAAGCATTACAACTGGAATGTAGTAGCTACATTTGTTTCCAATTTTAGTCTCCAGATCTGAAAGGTGGGCTGAGATCAACCAAATGTTAGATTTGTGAATATCTGATTTCTGGCACTGATCTTTTTCTAAAGCTTTTTTGCTCGCTTTAGGTTTTCTGCCCCCTGGGCCTACTGCTAATGCTCTGCCTTCTCCACTTTCATGGTTCAAAAATTTTTGTATTTATAACTACTCTCACAGGATAAAAATATGTGTAATTATATCCACTTTTTTTTTCCCGTTAACCTCCTTGCTCTTTTGCAGTGTTCAGCTATTTGATGATTTTCCTCTCTCAAGTTCCCTCTCATTATGCATGCTCCTATCAAGTGATTCTCCTACATACTCCTTCTTCCCTCCACAAAGTGTGATACTGTGAGGGGACTGAGAGGAACAGTTTTTCATGAATAACTAATGATCAGTTGGTTTGTAATTAGCATGTCAACTGTATGAATGAAAATGATGTTGCTACTTTACGTGAGGATGATTAAAAGCAGCGATTCACCTAACTAGTTTTAAACATTGTGCCAAGAAACTCCATACACTATTAATTTATTTAGGAATCTTTTGCTTCCTAGATAATATACAGGAAACTTATCCCTACCCCAAAGGCAAAATCATATTTTGTTGCTGCTGTTGTTGTCCTTAAGCACCTGAAGCCCTAAGCAAGATTATCAGAGAGGAAATAGTTCAACAAAGAGCTGACATTTGTTGAACCCCTTGTTACTCCCAGGCGCACTTCTGAGTGCTTTGTGTATGTTAAATTTAATGCTCATAATGATCCCATAAAGTCAGTACTCTATGATGCCCATTTTAAAGATAAGGAAATTGAAGCTTGGAGACACTAAGCAGCTTGTCTGAGTTCACAAAGCTGGTAAGGGAAGAAACTCAAATTGAAACCAAGGTAGCACTGGCTCCTTAGCTTAATAGAAAGAAAATTTTGATTTTATATTGATTGACTATTTATTGATCACATGATAAATTCTGGCACAGAGGTAGATGAATAAGACTATTCTTGACTGTGAATAGTCTAGTAACAACAGAATGATTATGAACTGATAACTTATAGTGCACTGAGATAGGTATTAGCATTAGGCAGGAACAGAGTACTATGAGAGAGCATTAGCATATTGTCTCCAAGGCATAAATGTGATACTTTTTATATACTTTTCACTTTTCTTAAGCAAAAAGAGCCTACATTTAGAACAAGAAAATTAACATATTTGAAAAAAGGCAAGGATCAAAAATCATAAATGTCTTTTCTGAATAGTGTATGCTATGTTTTTTCCTATACTGTATATATATATACCTGTGATATTTTAATTTATATATTAGGCACAGTAAGAGATTAACAATAATAATAAAATAGAACAGTTATAACAATATACTGTAGCAAAAGTTATGTGAATGTGGTCTCTCCTTCTCTGTCTCAAAATGTCTTATTTTACTGTACTCACCTATTTTTGGACTTTGATTGACCGTGGGTAACTGAAAACAAGGAAAGCAAAACCTTGGAATGCAAAACTGTGAATAAGGAGGCACTGCTTGTATATTCCTGTAGCTTACTCAGTGATAGTTTTTTCTTAATTAAATACCCAATCAACAAAGCTCTTTTTTTTTTAATGACCAGAAATGCTGAGTATAAAGTGACACCAAGGTAAAATCTTAAGATTTCCCTCATCTAAGCAATCCTTTTCCCTGCAATAATGCAGTAACGAAACCTTTTAGATGGCATTTACTATTTGGGTTGGTTATAGTCTAGAGCAATGTGTCCAAACACAAATCTATATGACAATGACTGGCTGGCTGGATCAGAGTCTTATAGTCACATATTCCTAGGTGATATTGCTGTGAATTTTGATATAGCAAGTCTCAGAACAGCCCAGGTCTCTATATTTTAAAATTCCTCAGTTAATTTCTATATACATCAATATTTAAGAACCACTGGTCTAAAAATATCCATAAATAAGAAAAGCCACTTACATGATCTTTACTTTTTCTTAATTATTCTGTTTAAGGGCATGGATTGGTAGGTAAGAGCCTAATCTCTAGAAACATATAAATCTTAGTTCTGGTTGATCTATTTCACTTACTACCTGGGGACCTAGGACAGATTTCTTAACCTTTCCATTACCTCTGTAACAGATTTATTGTGAGGATTAGATATAGTATACAGAAAACAGCTAGCAGTGACTTGTACTTAATAAGTACTCAATTAATGTTAGAGTGTATGCGTGACACACATACATGCATGTCCACACACACACATGCATGTCCACACACATTTGTATGTATAAACACATACTTGTAAAATGATATGAAAACACCATAGTGAAAAATAAGCAGAACTACCATAAAAACAAAACAGTCACTGTTACCTTTGCAGGAAAGAAGTAGGTTTTTGTTTGGCAATACTGGGCTTTTTCAAAGTTGAGAATCATAACCCCCTAGCAGCGAGCCCTTCAGGTAGCCACAGGCTGCTCCTTCACTCCAACTCAAACCTTTTAGCTAGGTGTTGACAGATCTTTTCCTTGCCGTTAGTTCCTATCCTTTCACATCATGCAAAAACTGACCTGCCATGTGTTTCATTTCTGGGTTAGTTAAGCTATAAAAGTAGGATGGCATTGTTGAAAGAGCAGTCACCAAGAATAATGATCACTAATCCAACCCTGCAACTAACAAATTTATAAAATGAACTAAGTCATAGGTACTCTTGGTGTCTGTTTCCTTATTAATTAAGATACAAGGAGATAAATGAGATTGTTTCTAAGCACCTTTCCAGGTATAATGTTCTGAGTTTCTGAGCTACTAAAGTATTATAACCTAATACCCTTGATATCCTTTACTCCCTGATAATGACATTTGGCCCTTAAGCCAAAGAAATGACTGGTGTCATTTAGAAGTCTATGCATAAACCTGGCTGAAGATATGTCTAGAATAACCACAAGATATAGCCAACTCTTAGCTGTCCAACAAAGTGTTTAAACTACTTACCTATCAGCAAAGTGGGTCAGGATGATGTCCGTGTAATCCCCATAGAGAAAAACCTTCCTAAAAACCTGGGCATGGATAATTTGGCAACTGATAGTGCACAGATAGCAAGATATCTACCCAGGACAGGAATCTCTTTCATTTTAGGTCTAGCCAGGATCAAAATTTAATGCTCTATGGAAGGAGGGGAAAGAGCACATGTCATGAGCAAATTCATATATGTGGTGCAATCCAAATTCTCACTTATTAGAGAAGATTCTTAATCAACTAGCATATTGAGCATACCAGAAATAGCAGCCGTTTTGATATCTCACAATATGTAGAAACAGAAAAACTATTGAATAATCAGAATGCAGCCATGTTTAAAGGTTGGTTCCTTTATCAGCCACTCCACCAATTTGCTAAATTTCCATCAAATTAACTAACTTTAAAATTTCCTAGAGCCTACTATTGAGTGAGATGCTGATGAAACAAGGATGCATCTGGTTATTTACTGAGCTCTTTTTTTCCCAGCTTCCTGAATGAAAATATATTTCTTTATGCATTAACATTATTGGAGATCCAGTTCTTATGGTTTTATATTAGTTTAGTATTTTATTATCTTGTATTTATGAATTTTGGAAATGGCAATAAAACTATATGAACTCTCCTTCCCATATTGACTTTTATGTTTATTTTCTCCTTCCCATATTGATTTTTATGTGTATTTTTAAAAGATTCAACAGCAGAGAGATAGAAATATTTGCAGGATGGGAATGTGCATTCCTCCTAGTGCATTTTAATTCATTTCAGTGAATGCTCGTGGCTAGCTTAGGCATGATTGTAGGGTAGGTTAAGTTTCTCTTTAAGGGTTTGTCTCTTTCAGGACCACACTTCTCTTTGGTCAGAATATTTCCTGGGCACCTAGTACATCCTCATGCCTTCTTCACTGCTCCTTCCCTTCTTAATACAATCCAACTTTTAGCAGATGTCCATGGGAAAACCTTGCTAAATTAAATTATGCTAATGCAACATGTACAATAAAACTCTTAAGGGAAAGAACGCTAAAATTATAGTATTTCAGGTTTTGGATGGAGGAGGGGGTTTCACTTTAAAACAGGAAGGCTTTTTAGGTCTCCTCAAATCACATAAGAACCACATTCTCAGCCTTTGTGGAAAACTAGTGCTATAAGTTTTCAGTGATTGCTCAAACTTGACCTAATTGTTATAAGGGACAGTTCCAGAATCAGGAGGGCTTATATATATATACAGCTTTGATAAACATATCTTAATTGTTTGCAAATAACCTATCACATTTCAAAATATGTCTTAAGTATTTAGCTAGAAATAAGACATACTTTCATTAAGAGTGAGAAATAGATTAAGTCAAAAGCAGGAATAGATGATAAGCCTTCAGAGCTCAAGGAATACCTATGAAGTGTTTGTACATCAACATTTATACCATAACTGAGCAGATCTTTTGGCTTCTTTTTATTCATGGATCAAGACTTCTGTGGGAAGGTGGTCTGCTTTTCTTGTTCTTACCTTAACAGGGAAAGAAATAAGAAGAAAAAACGGCCTTATTTTTATTAAAAAATTATACTGAGGGATTAAAGCACTCCAGGATAAGTAATATGTTAAAGAGACAAGCATAAGCACTCAAAAGTATTTGTAAAGTAGGCAAAGCCAGTGGAAAAAGAGGGCCACCAGAACACTGCTAAAGACAAAAGTTAAGACATTTTTCTGAAAACCAAAAGCAAAGTCGAGGTGTGTTTGAAATAACAAATTCTACAAGCACACTTAAATTTCCTCAAATCTCTCAAACTAACTTCTCAGCTGCTCTGTTATGTAATTTGTATTATTTTAATGAAGCATTTTCAGCAGTAGACATGAAGAACTATGATACTGCCCAGATCTGAACATGTTAATTCTGTGCCTTGGTAGGAAAAACAAAGAAGGTAGAAAGTCAAACCAAGGGACCAGTTAACTCTGTTGAGCCCAGAAGAGAACCTGAGTCATTGTCTAAACTGGAGATAAAGCATCAAGGCAAAATTTCTGGATTTGAAGACCACAGAGTCTGCTTTTGATCAATTGCTAACTGTGTGGGAGAGAGCTGAGCTGGGAGTGGAGGCGGGTAACCTTAATGGTTTTGCGGGGCAGGATGTGCGGCATGCCAGCTAGCCATGTTTCTCTCAACCATTCACCCTGCTGTGGGAGCCTCATAGCCCCGTCATTAGTACCACAGCCCTCAGGTGGCAACTCTGAATGGCAGACACTGTGCCAAAACGGAGATCATGGGCCTCAAAAGGCCTGGCCTAGATCTGTGATCCTATGAAATGGAAAGCAAATGGAACAAAAGCCGAAAGGTAGTCTGGAGAGGAATCATCTGGCCTAGAAAATGGGGGGACCATTTTTATTAAAACATATAAACATGTAAGTTTTGATATTAAAAAGGAAATTAGACAAGGGCATAGACAACCAAATCACCAAGCTTCTCTTTCAAAGGAAAATTCCACAGATTAACAAATCATCTTGGGGCAAATTGCAAAGAAATTACAAGCATGCTAAAAATACGGTTTATATTGTACCAATGCTGTCAGAGTTTTCCCCTGTCATTCATGTTCTTCCAGAGAATGTAGTGAAATGTAACTAGTAGAATAAATGCTTAATAAACATCTCAGTGACTAAGTTGGTGATCAGATGAATAATTAAAAGAATGAATTAATCAACGAAAAAGCCTATTTTCCTAAGCTTTAGCCACAGATAAAAATTTATTCTACTCAAAAGACTATTTATAAACCCTGGCTTTTTATTTAACCCAGATTTGGTATAGGAGTGGTTATATAAATTGCTAACCACATCCATTTCTTAAACCCTTAGTGTCTGCCCAGTACTCAGACAAAAGGAAAGCAGGGCTCCTACAGGTCAGCCCTGACCACTTCATTGCTAAATTCAAGCTCTTTTTTTTATTCTCAGTTCACACCCACCTTTCCATTCTTGACTAGTGCATTTACTCTTTCATATGATGCTGGAAGTCCCATTTTAAATGTTAGCATTGTAATTTAGGTCTTCATTGTTTCTTATCCCTCTAACTTGAACCCCGGGCCAATCCATTCTGTGCTCTAGTGCAGCCTAACTTGCTTATAGTTTAGCCACAAACATAATAAATAATAATGATGATGGTAAAACAGCCTATTTGCCATGCCCTCTTGAAATTTTAAACTTCAGGTTTTTAATATGATGCTAATTTCAGATTTGTCTATCAATGAGGGAAAAGAATATCGAAGCTCTCCCTTTTAAGAAATGTCATTGTCTTTTCAGAGTGTGGAAGGAGAACACCATGAGAAAGCTGTGGAACTACTCAAGGCTGCCAAGGACAGTGTCAAGCTGGTGGTCCGATACACCCCAAAAGTTTTAGAAGAAATGGAGGCTCGCTTTGAAAAGCTACGAACAGCCCGGCGTCGGCAGCAGCAGCAATTGCTAATTCAGCAGCAGCAACAGCAGCAGCAACAACAAACACAACAAAACCACATGTCATAGGTGAGAATTGACTTATTCTATACAAGGAGAGTCATATATATATGAGGTCTCACTAAAAGCTTCCAATATTATACTCATTCAGTCATTTTTGGAAGTAGAAAACTTGGCCATAAGTATTTGCTGGGTCATGTACTCAATTCCATTTCTCTGTTCCATCGAATCTTCATTAAATCTCTTCAGAATTTCCTATTGCTTCATCGCCAAAGACTTAACATTTTTAATAAAAGGCATCTGCAAACTATGTTTTCTCTTACATGGGATATGGTAGAGTTCTGTTTAAGTGAACAAGAGAATTGTATTTGTGCCTGCTGTGGTAGCACTTGGAATACATGTGATCATGGCCCCTTGAGATGAAAATGTAGTGACCAATTCAGGTACAAATAAAGTAACACCAAGTCACATCATCCATGGATTTTATGGTAAATTCAGTCAAAGAGACCTATATTAGCTCTTAATTACATTTTAATTAATTTGATTTTTAAAGATTAAATGAGATTTGTTACACTTACTAACTCATACAATGGTTGCTTCTGAGAAAATATTTGAAGCTAATTTGATGTATTTAATTTGAAATAGATCTCAGATTTTGTTCAAGTTTAATCAGTCAAGCAAAGACCAGGTAAAGAAAAATACTTGTCAGATATTATCTTACTGTCTATCAGATGAAATACAATTTCTATTCTTTAAATTAGAAATAATATTTCTTTTATCTGAGGTGGTAAAAGTTATGAAGTACCTAGCAATGGTAAATGGTGGGTACAAATACAAATGGAAAATAGGTCAAATGCAAGAACTGTGTGGGCAGTTTGTCTCTTTTGCCTAATTATTATTATCTTTTTTAGAAAGAGGGTCTCGCTCTGTTGTTCTGTTCCCTAGGCTGGAGTACAGTTGTAATCATAGATCACTGCAGCCTCAAATTCCTGGGCTCAAGTCATCTTCCTGGCTTAGCCTCCCTAGTAGCTGGGACCACAGGCACATGCCACCACACCCAGATAATTTTTTTTATTTATTGTAGGGATGGGGTCTCACTATGTTGCCTAGGATGGTCTCGAACTCCTGACCTCAAGCAATTCACCTGCCTCAGACTCCTAGAGTACTGGGATTACAGGTGTGAGCCACTGTGTCCAGCTTATATGCCTACTTTTAATTTTAAACTTTCCTGAAGTAAAAATCAATTGTCTTTTCCTCTAACTTCTATATTTGATAATCAGGATGAATAGATTACATTTCCTAGAATGTAAAATATATGATTACTGTTCAGTAGTATGCTAGAAATCTAAGCAGAGAATATGAATGTGAGATTTTTTCGCTATATCACTTTTTTTGAGAAAATGTTACGTTTATTCGACTTTAAGCATCTCAGCTTTAAACTGTGACTTCATGTATATTCATATTTCCCCCAGATTCCCAAAGAATAAAAGAAAGAGCAGGAATACCTTTTGAGATATCAAAACTCCGAGAAAGTCAAGATCAAAATCTTGTCCCTGACTTCTGTTGCTAGATATAAAATGAAGACTTTATTACAGTCAAAATTAGGCTGTATCTTAACAGATTTACAAAGTAGCTGCATTTGCCAGTGGCTTCACTGACTCTCTTTTTTCTCCTTCTTTTAAGAGCCCCATTTTGTTTATTTTGTCCACACTGAAACCCCTCAGTACCTTCTACTACCACTATCCATGGTCCTGATGATCTGATCCAGGGAATCACTACCAAACTATCAGCCCAGTAATTAAGAGAACTGGGTCCCAGAGGATGACTCTGATAAAATTGAATCCAAGGAACTCAAAATTTCCAAGCAGAAAACTGGACCAGAAATAGTCTTAATGCTGAGTAACATTTTATTAAACAGTGTGTGCCAAGAGCTCTTCTAAGTATTTCCATATATTAAAATACTTAATCTTCATAATAGCTTTATGAGGATTAGGTACTATTTTTAATCTTGTTTTAAAGTAGGAAACTGAGACATACAGGAGTTTAAAAAAATGTATACAGTATTTCATAGCAGGCTAGTGATAGGGCCAGGACTCGAACCTAGAAACATGGGTTTCAAAGCTTCCTGCTCTTACCCACTCTGCCACATTGCCTCTTTGTTTAGTGGAACCTGCCCTTATATTCTCTGATCCCACCTCATAGACACACTTGTAAACTCTCTGTGTATTCAATATCAAGGAGTTATACAAATTACCCTTACCACCTACCTCCAAAGCGCAGTACCTTATACTTCAAAGTATTAAAACTTCACCGTCACAGCTGCATTAGTTTTCTATTGCTACCATAAAAAAACTACCACATATGTAGTGGCTTAACCCAAATTTATTATCTTGTAATTCTGTCGAGTTTATTGTAATTCCTATCAAAATTCCAATGTCTTTTTTCATGGAAGTAGAAGAATTCTAAAATTTGTGTGGAATCACAAAAGACTTCAAAATCCAAAGCAATCTTGAGTGTAAAGAACAAAGCTGTCTTTATGTCAGTCCCATGCAGTTTTGATCACTATAGCTTTGTATTAGATTCTGAAGTTTGGTAGTGTGATGTCTCCAGACACATAGACCAGTGAAACACAATAGAGAACCCAGAAATAAATTTACATGTTTACAGTCAGTTGATTTGTGACAAAGTTTCTAAGAACACACATTGAGGAAAGGGGAGTTTCTTCAATAAGTGGTGTTGAGAAAACTGAATCTCCACAAGCAAAAGAATGAAATGGGATTCTTATCTCACACTATATACAAACCAACACAATAGAGATTAAATACTTTTAAGACCTGAAACTGTAAAACTATTAGAAAAAAACAAAAAAGAAATACTCTACAATATTGACTGGGGAAAAGATTTCTTGGGTATGTCTCCAAAAGCACAGGCAACAAAAGCAAAAAAAACCCAAGTAGGATTGCATCAAATTAAAAAGCTTCTGCACAGCAAAGGAAACAATTAATAGACTGAACAAACAACCCCAAATTAGGAGAAAATATTTATAAAACATATATCTGATAAGGAGCTAATATCCAAAATGTATAAGGAACTCAAACTCAATAACAAAAAACAAATAATCCAATCAAAAGATGAGCAAAGGATCGGAAAAGATACTTCTCAAAAGAAGACTAACAGATGACCAACAGATGTATGAAAAATGCTCATCATCACTAATCATCAGAGAAATGCACATTAAAACCACAATGTAATATCACCTCACACTTGTTAGAATAGCTATTATCAAAAAGACAAAATATAGGAAGTTTTGGCCTGGGTGTGAAGAAAAGGGAACCCCTAGGCACCATTGGTGGGAATGTAAATTAATACAACCATTTCAGAAAATAGTATGGAGGCTCCTCAGAAAACTAAAAAGAGAATTACCATATGATCCAGCAATCACACTTCTGGGTATATATCCCAAGGAATTGAAATCAGTATGTCAAAGAGATATCTGTACTGCTATGTTGATTGCAGCATTATTCACCATAGCCAAGATATGGAAGCAACCTAGGTGTCCAACATCAGATGAATGTATAAAGAAAAAGTGGTGTATATACACAGTGGATACTATTCAGCCTTTAACAGGGGAAAAATCCTGTCATTTGCAACATGGATGAACCTGGAAGACATTTCACTAAGTGTAATAAGCCAAGCCTTTCTTCTGCTTATTTTGTTTTTAAATTGCTTTTATTTTTCTAATGTCCTAAGATGGAAGCTTAGGTGATTGATTTTTAATCTTTCTTCTTTTCCAAAATACACATTCAATGCTGTAAGTTTCCCTCTCATCACTGCTCTCACTACATCCCACAAATTTTGATAAGTTGTGTTTTCATTTTCATTTAGTTCAAAGTATTTTTTAATTCCTCTCTTTGACCCATTCCTCTCCCACTTTTATTTTATTTTACTTTTTTAGGCAGGATCTTGCTCTGTCAACCAGGCTAGAGTTGAGTGGCCTCATCAAAGTTCACTGCAACCTCAAACTCCTGGGCTCGAGTGATCCTCCTGCCTCAGCTTCCTGAGTAGATATGACCACAGGCATGCACCACCAAGCCCAGCTAATTTTTCTGTTTTCTGTAGAGAGGGTGTCTCGCTCAGGTCTCTCTCCCACTTTTAATTACATTGGGCTCAACTGGATAATGCAGGATGATTTCTCTATTTTAACATAGGTTGATTAGCAACCTTAATTTCATTTACAACCTTAATTTCCCTTTGCCATGTAGCCTGCCATGTTCACAGGTTCTGGAGATTACAACGTGGACATATTTGGGGGTGGGGAGG
>CAUYPO010055732.1:0-10179 GCA_963574435.1 Cheirogaleus major
ACGCCCTGAGCCCGGCCCCTGGGGGCTTCCCCTCATTCACTGGGACTCCCCCACCGAGTGGAGAACTAGGCCAATCCCTCCTTCACACTCGAGGAAGAAAAGGGAGTTTTCTTCACCAAAAGTCCTTCATGTGCCAGAGTGGTTTTTTATTTTTATTTTTTTAACCTGCTAGGACAGATATAAAGGAGTGAAGCCCATGACAGGTAGCAGATCAGGGCCATAAACCAAAGGAAGCCGGTCTAGGCTGAGGTTAAGGGGCAGCAAGCTCTGGATAGCAACCTCTGGAGCCGTGTGGGGTCAGGCTCAGAAGGACTGGGAGGCACAGGGCGCCCAGGGGATGGTTCTGAGCACAGCTGGCAGGACCCAGGCTCTGAAAGGTCTTCTCATGGCCTGCCCAGCCGTGGTTGCACCTCTGATCGGTAAGTCTTGTGATTCCGACACTGAGAGCTTGGCTATGTTTGCCCTGGAAATGCTGAATCAAAATAATTCAACTTCAGGATCAAGCCGCCCACGATTCCCAAAGCGAGGCAGCATCGGATCCGTGCGTTTGGAAAATGGAAGGTCTGCAAGAGCTATCAGGAGCTCTTTCCTTGAAGAAATTCATGCCATTCTTTTGGGAAATAAAAGCATTTTTTTCCTAATAATATTCAGAAATGTCACGGCTACTTTAAGTCCCTAAAACTACCTCTTCTGTCTACCCTTGCTTCTTTTCTCTCTCTCTCTCTCTCCTTCTTTCTCTTCTTCCTCACCCTCTATTCTTTCTCTTCCTTCTTCTTCTTTTACTATTGGTGATGCATTAACCTGAAAAAGCGTTATTTCTGGTTTTAAGGGGAAAGATTTCCATATGGCTGAAGTAAAACTGCGGAGCTGTTTGCTTATTTTGCAGCTTGGATTTAGGCAGGCAGTGGCCTTGGCACCCCACCCCAGATGGAAAGCGCTCAATGAAAGGCATTCATCTGACTCGGCCACACAGCTCAACATGGGAGAGGGACTGCTGTTAGAAATCTGCACGCTTGTGCCCATCAAACCAGCCAGCTAAGTAGAACTAAGTTAATTTCACACATTATGTTTTCCCTATACGTTGTCTTACAGAAAAGATTGCAGTTGAGATGCATACGTAAAATAGTATATTCTGGTTCATCATTTTGAAGTGGAGAATTCAATCTTTGGATGATCTTTTTTTTTTTTTCTCTCTTTATAAATGAAATTTTATTTGCAGCCCATGTCTCCTGCTAACAAGCTATGTGGCCTTGAGCAAGCTGATCAACCTCTCCGGGTTTGGGTGTCTCCTCTACAAAATATGAGGGTTAGGGTAGAGTTTGGAAGTCCCTCACACGCACTTTGATGTCTATAATTGTTTTATTAAAATAATCACTGGCCTAACTGCTTCTCTTAAGTCCTTTCCAAACCTCCCCGCAAATACCACTTCCTACGAATGCTGACGAGACACATCTGGGACAGCCAGCCAGAGCAGACCTGGGAGGTAGACAGAGCTTGTCTCTGGGTGGCTCCACTCCTGTTCCTCCTACTGGCCCCTGAGTGTCCTGTGCCTCCACCCCAGCAGCACGGATTCGCCAGGCTACATCACCAGGAGCCTGCAGATGCAGGCATGTCAGAGCAGAAGGAGATGTGAAGTGTCATTTAATCTGAGCCCTTCACTTTACCTGCCTGGGAACGGAAGTCAAGAAAGAGAACGCGGTTTGACCGCACACATTAGTGTCGGCAGAGCCCAGGGTGGAGCTGGGGCTTCTTGACCCTTTTTGCTCTCAGTGTCAATATGTCAGGAGGGCCAGGCAGAGTGCATATATTGTCACAGCCTTAAATATCAGTAAATAAGGACATTTCATAATTGCAATAAACTAAAAGTGCTAATAGTAATGAGTGCTCATAACCACCCACTGCATTTTAACAAGGAACATCTGGAAGGAAAAAAAATCCTCCCTAAAAGTCAAGCTCACCAAAGAGAATGTATCTAGAAAGTGCTGTTTATGTGGGCGCAGGACGGTGTTGACAACACGCTGGGGTGAGGAACAGACATGTCCACAAGTCACTCAGGTGGAACAGCACATGCTTCAGAGAGGGAAGGTCAGCCCCGACGCCAAGAGGCCAATGACCTCTAAATATTTCTTTGCTTTCTGATCAGACTGTTCCAATTCTATCACCCCGTTTCACCCCTGCAACTGCATTGCGCTTGTTATTTTGTTATTAGTGTAGGCCCACAGAAACAGGATTTTAATTTTCTCTGCACATACCTGCTATCAGATTTCTAAATAATATTGGCCAAATGTCATCAATGCTCTATTTTGAAGAAATAAAATTTGATCGTAAGGTTTCTATGCCTGTATTATTGCCTTAAGTTGGTGAACTTGCAATTTTGATTGTCTCTTAAACCTTCCCTCTGGTTACACGAGAACATCTCTTATGTCGGGGCTAGACCATCACCCTGTGGATGCTGCCGGGCATGATCGCAGCTGGAATTTCCATGGAATATTCTGGAAAGCACCTGTAGGCAGAAATTAAAGCATGCCAATCCCTGTTGGTTTGGTCACCAGTTTCTTCTAAAGGCAGTGGAGTGGTATGAAGATCCTAAGGACAGGAAGACATGCTTCTCTGGGCCATGGGCATCTGACAGGAGGAGGCACACACTTTGGAAATATCCTAACAGGTGATAGAGTCTGGATTCTAGATCTTCTTTAGGAGCTAAGACGCGCTGAGCCATGCCTAAGTGCCCGGTACTGGGGTAGACAGATTGCTGCATATATGCACATACAGTCTGTAATTTTCAACATGGCTCTGCAAGGCTGTCCTTACCTCCATCCAGAGATAGGCAAACCAAGACACAGGGAGGCTAAGTGTTGTCCTCAAGAGGAAACATTAAGAGAGTAGATAATCTGGGATTGAACTAAGTTGTTCTTTTAGTGCTTTTCATAGTGGCTCTGGGCACCGTGGTTAGAGGACAGGCTCGTTTCCACTCCTACAAGTCTCCGCTGTGCAGGAATATTCTGCAGGAGAGTCTTGGGTCACAATTTGAAGGATGATGCAGCAGAAGGGAGTGGCTTATCTCAGAGCAAGCAGAACCCAGTACAAGAGTTTGGGAGGCTTTTAAATTCAAGGCCACGTCTACTAAGTCACAGTGTTTGTCACTGTGGTCTGAAATTATTAGTGTCCGAATGAGTGACACTGGCTTACAGGCCGTAGACGCAGCTACGCACAGAGCTTTGGTGAGCCGTTGGAACACAGAGCGACACACAGTGGACAGGAGGATCGGGGAGCAGATGTTTGTCACCGTACGAATTGCATCCAGTCAAGAAATTTACAAGGAATTAAATGAAGTGCAAAATAAAATCGTAAAATATTTCCAGTTGTCTACAGGGGATTTACGAGGTGTCTTTTCAGTGCCAAGCATGACGGCAGAAGCAAAGGATAGAGACATGGATGAGACACAAAGTTTACCCCATGAGGAGGAGCTCAGTCTAGTACGGGTGGAAGAGCTGAGAAAACGTGTTACGGTGTTATCAGCTCCGGTCCCATGTGGAAGTGTGTGCAATGCGCTAGGGGAAGGAGGCGGAAGAAACAAGTAATCCAGAGATGCTGTGCAGAGATCTGCATGCTGGGCCTTCACACCTGAGAGGACATGAGACGGTTGGGCAGGGGGAATGGAGACGAGGGAACAGCCTGAATGCCTGGGACGTGAGACACACATCAGGAAGGGCTTGGAACCAAAGGCAGCAAGAGGGCACATGGTTATATACAGGTGCTTGTTGGCACTCCATGGATGTCCCCAAGTTCCCAGGGGTTGAAGCACATCACACGGTGAGCTCCAATTTGAGAGGTGGAGAAACAGGCTTCACCTTTCTGTGGATTTCCTACACAACTACATTATGAAGGGACCTGACTGCAGCATCAGCAAGAGGTCCCAACCACTTCTGCTGTTAACCACAGGTAATGGTACTGGCACCACCCAACAGAGTGCTCTGCAAGGATGGGAATGTTCTGGATCCGTACTGTCTGGTATAGCAGCAAGAGCCACAGGAGGCTACTGGGTACTTGAAAGATGGCTAATGTAATCCCGGACCTGAATTTTAATTGTACTTAATTATAATTAATTTAAATTTCAATAGCCACATGTGGTTAGTGCTAGACAGTGCAGAACACATCTCAAATGCTTGTGACACAGTCCAGCTCGGTAAAATTTTATTGTCTTCTCCCTGGTATGATTTTGATCAAGGACACAGTTTTGCTAAGCATCGGCAAAAACCAAATCCTGTTTCTATGAAGTGTCGGTCACTTTTTAAATTTTCTGTAGTGGAAAATGGCTTGTCCCTCCTTAAAGCTTCTGGCAAGGACACTAGTCTTCTGTTAGAGCCCCTCGTAGCGCAGCGAGATGAATCCTGAGCTTCAAGTTTAGGAGGCTGATGGCTCCCCACTTCATAGGTGCCATGGTTTGAATGGATCCCCCAACGTTTTTGAGTTGGAAACTTAACTCCCAGTGCCACACTGATGGGAGGTGGGGCCTACTGAGAGGGGATTAGTTCATGAAGGCTCTTCCCTCATTAATGGTACGGTTGCTATGGCAGTATAACTCTTATGGCAGTAGCGGGCTTGCTTTAGAAGTGAATTTGGTCCAGTTGTGTTCTCCTGCCCTTCCTCCCTCCACCATAGGATGACACAGCACGACATCTCTCACCGGATGCCAGTGCCACGCTCTTGGACTTCCCATCTCCAGAAGCATGAGCCAAATAAACTGTGTGTAAATTACTCAGTCTCAGGTATTCTGTTATAGCAACACAAAGAGGACTAAGACAGATGGGTAAAATTATGGCTCACAGAACTGCATTTGGGATTAATCTAAAGCCTTGGAAGTTCTAGCCCAGGTGCAGCCCAAAAATGTGGAGGTGCGGAAATGTGGAGGTTGTTACTTCCTCTGGGGGAGACCTTCAACTACTAGAGCCTGGAATCAGCAGATAAATGCTGTAACCTCTCAACCTTGGGGGGGCAATTTTGAGATTCATCCTCTCTGGCTCCTCAGCTCAATCCAGGGCATGGACCTGTAGGTGTCTACAGCTGCAATCAGCTCAGTGATGCATCCTTGCCTGTTTCCCCTCTTCCTGTATTTTTCTCCAAATTCTCCCCCACTTTAGGTACCTGGGATCAACTACCAAATAAGCTACCTGCAACCAAGTGTTTGCCCAAGACACTGCTTTAGGGAAACCTAGTCTGATACATAAAGAAACAAATGAAATGCTATTCCACTGGTCCACTGGGTGAAAATAACAATGACTCAGCCAAGGTGGAACAAGTAGAGATGAAGAAAAGAGGAGAACTTTGATATGCATTTTAGGGACAGAGTCAAGGAGATGTGGAAATTGGTTTACTGAATACAGCAAGAGATAAGGGAACATCCAGTGGATACTACAGCTTGGTCCACTGCATACCTAGAAGAGTCTTTTGCAGAGAGAGATGGAGGCCTCTGGAAAGAGTACAGATTTGGAGGAAGATCATGAGTCAACTGGGGACTTGTTAAGTCCACACTACATTCAATACTTGAGAACTATTTGTTTCATAATGGGTGAGTGAAGTCAATTCACTTCCCTGCTTCTTAGTTGTCTTATCTGCAAAAGAAAAACCGTGGTGCCGACTAACTGGATATGTAAGAAATAAACACAGTCACCACATCAAAGTCCAAAATACTCAGTGTTTTTTGCAAAGATAAAGTAATGTAATTTGCTTTATAGATAGTAAACTTAGTAATTTTCCTAAAGATGCCTTTTCTTATTTTACCACATTGTCCCCTGCTCATGGGACTGATGTGTGTCTACCCCTGTGGGCAGTGTCACCTCACACTTCTCTACATCCAAAACTGCATCTCCTGCAGCTTCATATAAAGGAGTGACGAGGAGACAGCCTTCATCTTCTAGGTGTGTCAATGGTCAGTTTATCAAATAAAGAATACTGTTCAGTTTCTAAAATAATAGTATTTTCAGAGATCGTCTATGTAACATCCCAATAATTGTGTGATGTAGGTTCATTTCCGTTACAGGCTGGAAACTGAGAATCAGGAACATGTATCGCTTTATCCAAAATCGTATACCGGTCATGCACCACATAATGACATTTCCGTCAACGACCAAATATATGATGGTGGCCCCACGAGATTATAATGGAGCTGAAAAATTTCTATTGGCTCGTGACATAGTAGCCATCATAATGTGATAGAGCAACACAGCGCTCACATGTACGTGCTGATGCTGGTGTAAACAACCCTACTGTGCTGCTGGTGATGTGAAAGTCTAGCTCATGCAACCATATGCAGTACATAATGCTTCATGAGGATAAATGACCATGTTAATGATTTATGTATTTACTATACTATACTTTTTATCATCCTTTTACAGTGTACTCCAACTTATAAAAACAGTTACCTGTGAAACAGCCTCAGGCAGGTCCTTCGGGAAGTAATTCAGCAGAAAGCATGGTTATCAAAGGAGAAGACAGCTCCATGACTCCCTTGAAGACCCCAAGTGGGATGAGATGTGGAGGTGGAAGACAGTGATATTGATGATCCTGACCCTGTGTAAGGCTACACTAATGTGTATGTTTGTATCTTAATTTTTAACAAAAAGTTTAAAAAGTAAAAAAAAACCCAAAAACATTAAATAGAAAAAGCTTATAGAATAAAGGTGTAAAGAAAAAAATATTTTTGTACAACTGTACAATGGGTTTGTATTCTAAGCTAAATGTTAGTACAAAAGAGTCAAATAATTCAAAAAATTAAAAAGTTTATAAACCTAAAAAGTTATGGTAAGCTAAGGTTAACTTATTGTTAAGTAAAGAAATTTTTAAAAGTAAAATTAGTGTAGCCTAAGTGTACAGTGTTTATAAAGTCTACAGTAGTGTCCTAGAGGTGCACATTGACTGACCACTCACTGCCTGAGTCACCCAGAGCGACTTCCAGTCTGGCAAGCTCCATTTGTGGTAAGTGGCTTATATAGGGTGCACCATTTTTAATGCCATATTTCGTTGTACCTTTTCTATGTTTAGATGTGTTTAAATACATGAATACTTACCACTGCCTACAGTATTCAGCACAGTAACATGCTGTCCAGGTTTATAGCCTATACCATGTAGTCTAGGTGCGTATTAAGTTAGACCATCTAGGTCTGTGCCAATGTACTCCGTGATGTTCACACAATGATGAAATCACTAAGGACATACTTCTCAGAATGTATCTCTATTGCTGAGAGACTCATTACTGTGTAAGGAGGTGTCAAAAGTGGGATTTGCGCCCAGGGTTTCTGGATTTAAAACCTGTCTTCCATAAATCATATCTTACCTGGCAGAACCTTTGATCTAATTTTGTGCATAAGCCTTAGTTCAAAGGAATTCTTAAATTCCTAGAACTTTCTATTACAAATATTTAGTCTGCTTTGGCATTTTGACTTTAGCAGTGCTGAAATGAACCTCCTGCCTCACCCCTAATAACTCCCCTGACTATTCATTAATGCCAGAAATATTACGATCACAGTTTTAAACTCTGGCTTAAACCATTCAGGGATTTTTTTCTTCTTCAGGTCAGAAAAAAAAAATTCTCCTAGGAAGTTCCTAAATCCAGTCAAATAATTTAGTTTTCCATTAATATGGATGACTTAAGATATAAAAATCACAAATCATCAACAAATCATTATTGCTGTTAGCGGTACTTCCTCGGGTTCCAATCCCCTGTATCTGGGGTGCTGGTTTCTCACAGGTGCAGGTTAGAATTGGAGGGAATCTCGCAGCAGGGCGGGTCACTGTGGTGCAGCAGCCACTCTGTGTTGAGGGCTGGGACCTGGAGTTCACTTTCATCGTCCCCTTTGATTCTTCTAACAACCCCCCAAGATGGGCCTTGTTATCCCCGTTTTTACAGATGAGGACATCAGACTCAGAGAGATGAAGTGACATGGTCAACACCATGCAGTCAGTGAAGATTTGAACCCAAGTGCTTTCCTAGCATTTTCTATGATGGCAAACCCTTATGCAAAAGAGCAAGTTCAGAGAGTTCTAGAAAGATTGGAATTAAGATATTTTGAGTCCCAGTCTATAAGGTTGACTGTATGAAATTACTGACATTCCACCCTGTCTGACCAAGAATAGCAGCAATACCTAACGGCCCCACTTAAGCCCTGGTTGACAGTCCCTGCAGGAACCACCTTCAGTCTCATTCTCCATCTTTCTAGGGTCCTTTCCATGCTCACCTGCTCACCTGTCTGGGCCTCTGTCTCCTCTCAACTAGTGATGGCAGAGGCAGAGGATCCTAGAATCAATTGGGTGCTTTGGTTCACACTGTTGGTTATTGCTCTGAAATTCTCACAATAACTTATTATCTTCTATAAATGTGTAATGTACATATGTCTCTTGAATATCTTGCTCCTGGCTTCACCACCATGTTCTGTGTCCTCAGACTTAATGAGTCTATTTGAGCTTCCCTTCCATATTTTCTCATCTTGCTCTTCCCACTTAGGATAATGGGCGCCACATGTAGCCTTTGCCTCCCTCGATAGCATGTAATGGACAGAGTTTGTCCGGGCTTTGGGATCAGACATGCTTGACCATGTTCACTTAGATCCTTTTAGGAGCAAACCCTGAAACAAAGATATGAGTGAAAAGTTTATTTTGGAAGTGATTCATGGAATGAGCCGGGGATGGGAAGAGAGCCAATAGAATATTTGTTATCAAACAAGTTAACAGTGTCATTGACTCAGCTTGGTCCTGCTGGAAATCTGAGCACAAATGTAGCATGTGTCTCGGCGTATGTACACCAGAGAGGGAAGGCGCTGGGGTATGAGGACCAGCCTGGGAGGTGTGGACCCCCTGGAACGTCCAGCCTGCCCGCCGTGGGCAGACAGAGAGGGCATGGGTGGACAGGGAAAGCTGGCAGACAGAGAAATGCAAGTTCTAGCAATTCAAAGTTGGCTGGCTCTCACCGCAATGTGCAGGGACTTGGGGACAGAGATGGAGGTGCCGACACTGGCTTTGAATTCAGTCTGCAACTGTACGTACGTGGCCTTGGGCAAATCTTCGACATTTCTGAGTCTCCACTTACCAATAAAACCTTGAAATAGTGACATTTCACTAATAATAAGGAATTGCAGTTTTCTGTATCAACTAGAGATGCTATATATATATATGTGACATAACATATTTTACCTGAAACCTATCCTACCCCCTTGGGAGCCAAGCACTTTACAGACTTTTACCGTATTTCTGAAACCTATTCCAGACGTCTCTGAGCAAGCCTCGTGGGTCCTCCCCAGCTATCTCAAATTGAGGCTGTTGAAAAATACTTGCCTATTTTGGATCAGCAGTAAATTATAAGGTTATCTTGTTTTTATGTTTTGTTTTGTTTTTAAATCTCCTCCTGGCAAAAGCCACGATTGGCCTTGAGCACCTTTACAAAGCTGTTGCCTCTGGTTCTCGTTTGGGTCTAATGATTTTTAAAGAATATTTGATGCTGTCTCAGAACTGATGTAAGACGTATCTAGCAAGTTCTCAAAGATAGAAGATCTTGATGAATTTAATTTGGTTGGATGTCGCGCCCGCCTCGCCAGCAAGGAAGACGCGGCAACTGGAGTTCTTCTGACAGCGCTTTAATGGGGATATTCTTTCTTCTTACATGTTGCGGAAGACCCCGAACGGGGAAGCACACACGCTTTTAAGGCCTTGGCGGACCTGAAACCTCTGGGGATAGGTTGGGAAGGAGATGCCGCCAGTTTTCATTGGCGCAATCTAGCATCCTTCATTTACATAATTACACAACCGGCACTTCCCGTGACCTGACCAACACTGCGCATGCTCGAGAGTTGTTTACAGCAAAATGACCACCGGATACGGGCGCCATCTTAGAATGGCGTTGCCGCCGTGCCCCACAAATTCTCCTAACTTTAACATAACCAACACCTTCATAAGTACAAACATTTTCTTTTTCTTTTTTTTTTTTATTATATGGTCAATTGATTTTTTTTTTGATTTTTTTTTTATTTCAGTATATTATGGGGGTACAATATTGTTTGTTGTAGAAGTGTATGTTGATTACTACCATTTAAAGATTAAAAGATAATTAGAAAAGGGACTATAAAGACAAATGGCAATATAAAAATTAGTGTAAGTAAAGGACTATTTAAGTGGCTAAAAGTTTTGGTA
>CAUYPO010055733.1:0-36449 GCA_963574435.1 Cheirogaleus major
TTTGTTTGTTTGTTTGTTTGGGGTTTTTTTGGGTTTTGGTTTTTGGTTTTATTTTCATTCTGGTAATTTGGGCATTCACCAAATGACTAATACTCTTTGGTAACATCAGTTCATATCGAACCCAGAACCTTTCATTCAGGGCAAGTATGTTCATGATTATTCAAGTATTTCTGTAGGATTAGCTGGTCTGATCACTTAAAGCTTCGTGTGGTCTATAAAATACTATCTCATTTGATTGTCAAAATTGATCTATGAGGTAGCCTGAAAGGTTTGATTATTCAGAGTTCACAGATGAGGAAAGCAGACCTAGATAGGCTAATTTAGACTCAATTATACTGATTTAAACCTTAGTGAGTAGCAGAGCCGAGATTTACAACTAAGTTTGCCCTCTCCAGGTTCAAAACTGTTCCCACAACACAGGAGGTGGTGTGTGGTCAGGGAAATCACAGGCTGGGTGTGAGCCCCCCTCTGCCAACAGCTGCCCGCTTGGTTATTTCACCACAGATGGGACTTGACAGAGACACCAGTGCCCCAGGCAGGATGATGACTGCCTGCCCCTTCAAACTGATAGTCTTTAGATATTCGCCTTTGTTTAGTAAGGAAGTAGAGAAACTGATTTTCTAATATAACAAAAATTCAGTATTTCCTTGTTTTAAACAATATGTCCACCCCCTTGAGCTATGACTCCAGCTCCTCCAAGTCAATAGTATTAATGACACATGTAGACTTTATCTTTGATAAAGACTTGAATAAAATCTGCTGCTTCGAGATGTGTAAGGAAGGGGGTCACATTGCACGCAACTTGAGAAAGCCCCTTTGGATATAGCACTCGCCCAGGTCTCTTTTCTCTCTCTGGCACTCCATTCTCCGGTCTTACACCTCCTGAAATATCTCTCCCTTTCTTGGAAGAGCACCTTACCTCCACCTCAGCTTCTCTGTCTAAACTTGCAACCTCCTTCCACAGAATAATATAAATCTTCAGTTAGGTCAAAGGCCATTTCAGTGAGAATGATAATTATGTTGAACTCAACAAATCAAAGAACCAGGGCTCAGTACTAGATTCTATCTTCCTTTGAAGGCAGTAAGGAAATTGTTAAAATATATATGTAATTTTTTTTCCTGTCATATGTTTAAATTCAAATGGAAGATTAATACATGTGCTAAGCAGAAGTGGGACCAATTTGCACTTCACCTGTTATGCAAGAAATCATGCAATAAAATTATTCTAAGTTAACAGATACCATATTCTTGATTAATTTCAAAATGTTTTAAGTCCCTTTTAAATGGTTCTTCTGGAAGCTGCTCAATGGGATTACCCTTTCATTGGGCTCTTCTTCCAATCCTCAGTTTCCTTATCTGGAAAATGGAGAGAGTACTTACATCCCAGATCTGGTAAGAATTAAATGAGATACCCTAATATAACACATCTAATCACAGGGTCTGTTCATGGTAGGAAATTGGCAAATCTGAGCCATTCCCCACCTCATCCCCACCAACATATGCCCATACTGCTTCTTGCTTCACTCAGACCCAACTCTCATCAAATACTGTAAACTTTCTTGAGGATGGGACCTTGTCTTTTTATTCCCTGTGCTCAGGACAATGTGGCAAACACTGGGTATAGGTAAGTCATGTAATAGATGTTTCTCAGTTGACTTTCCAGATTAAATATCTATTTATCTATCTCCATCTCTATCAATATCTTCCCTTGAGTCTCTATTTTCATGCATGTATACATGCATATACATACAAACATATGCATAGACATATATTAACCTGAAATTTTTTTGCAATACAAATTTATGTGACAATAAAATTATCTTTGGAGAAGAGATAAGAGATAAGAAGTCTTGGTTACTCAACATGTTGAGCCACTGGTTCTTACACCTGAGAAAAAGTTAAATGCCCATGCCCATTGAAATCATATCTATGGTAAGCAGGACCTTAGTTCTCTGGGTTCCACTTGGAAGACAAAGTCTCCTCTTTGTAGTAATGATCTTACCTGTCTATGAAGGATAGAGGGGTCATTTGGAGTGGCAGAGACCTAAAATTCTGTTTCCAAAAAATTTTGCTGCTAGTTTTTACTAATTCTTCCTCTCTGGATGGAATATAGCTCCTATAATTGAGTTCACTATCTGACTTATGTCTTATTTGCTTCATTCTTAACTTATCTATGGAGTACCTCATAGATTAGTGTTGTGTTTTGGAAAAACAAAGAATGCTGGAAAATTCAAATGAGGCTTTAAAGAAACTCATCATTGATTTAGTAAATAACATCTTCCTACAAGAATGTTTAACTTTGGCCCTTTGGAAATAAGCATTTTTAGGAAGTATGTTATCTAGTTTGGTAATTTAATTGTAACTAATATCTTCTATTATCTTCTCTGACACAAATGCCACTGAGTTATTTCCCTTGAGTTTCAATGATATTGCCCCTGGATTACAGATGGCAAAGAAGAGAGTGATTGGAGATGAATCTGAAGAAACAGGCTGTTGTTAGGTTACAACAGGCCTTGAGTTTGGACTCTGTGTGGCTGACAAAGGGAAGTATGAGGTAGAGAACAGTGTGGGGGAGAGCTGAAGACATAAGCACGAAGAGACAATGTTAAGAGTATGGACTTCAAGGCAATAGGAAACTTCTGAAGTATTTTAAGCTAGCAATGTACTTGAATATATTTGTGTTTTTAAACAAAGAGGATGGTTGCGGTGTGGAGAGGGTTGAGATGGGAGTGTGGACAGGGAGAGGCCAGTTAAGAATCTGATCCTTCAAGGCCCAGATGAGAAATGACAGATAGCAGCCTGGATCAGGCAAAGGGTATGGAGAGGGAGAAGATCACGTTCAAGAGACAGGAATATCTTCTGTATAGGGAGTTCCATCGTGATTATGGGTATGAGGAGAAAGAGAAAGCAGCTAAAGATAGTGCCCAACTGAAGAGCATAAGTTATTTAGACACTGATTATCCCCGATTTAAAATCAAGGTGGTTTTGAGAAGAATGGAGCCCTCTGCTAATTTCCCTTGTCACGGCTCCTCCACCAGGAGGCTGTGCACACCAGGAGCCATCTACAGGTGGAATGGGCTGGTGGCACACTCTCCAGAGAAAGGTGCTGAGTTATTCCATGCTTTCATGTTGATGAATGACTTACCCTATGTGCAAAATTTAATCTACATGATTTAATATCATTCCACAAAGAGCTTATCTGGCTTGCAAATTGAGGCCCATCGGCTTCTCCATCTCTATATGGATCCTCCATGTATTATTCAGGAAAATGGCAACCTCTGAGAAAAACCAGTATTTAGAACTTTGGAATAGAGTAGGAGGTTTAATTGAACATGTGTTTATAACAACCGTTATGGCCTTAAAGCCATGAACATTTACTTTTCTAGGTCATTCCTGTCCTATATTTTCATTGATAAGGAAGAGTTGGCTGTAACTGATTTCACAGGCAATTCTTAGGTTTACTCTGCCCCACCCCACTTTTTTTTTCCTTTTCTCCAACCCAGAAATGAGAAACCATCATAGTTCAGTTCAATTCCTGTAAATGTATAATAATTTTTTTGTTCCTGCTGACAACATTTCATGTCTAATGATTAAGAAGAAATATTGGGGCACACATTTCTTTGACAATCTAGGAAACAAATAAGTTGAAAAACTATGCCCTGAATATCTCAACTGTTTTTAAGATTGGGTCAAAGTACAGGAAGAAAATAAACTCTTGTTCAAATTCTTACCCTGCTTTTCAAAATCTCAGTTTGGAGACAGCATTTTCAGGGTGAGCCCTCTGACCTGGCTTATATTCCTATTGACACATCATGAGATAATGGCTAAGTTGCTTAACTTTTCAATACAAGCTCCCCTATCTGCACAAAAGGCATTTGATGGTGATCATCCCAACAACAAGCATTTATTAAGCGTCTATTTTCGTGTATCACTGTACTAGGTACTGTACCAAGATGCCTATCCAACAGAGATATGGTAAAAATCTGTGAGATAATGAAAGTAAAATGTTTTAATGTCCTCGAAGGAATGAAACTGTGCAAAGCCAGGACATTATGATTTTAAAGTTTCATAAGAATGAAAGAGGGCCTTCACAGTTTGTACCATTTTAAAATTTGTTTAGTTGATACGGAGGTCAGGGTTAATGCCAACAAGAAGAGTTAGCATTGCACAGAGAGAAACTCTGTTCAGGGCTGGAATTTATATACAGATCCCAGAGTCACAAAGGAGGTCAGGTTAAAGAGAATGCCTGGGTAACTGCAAATTTATCATAAGCACTGGCAAAAAAAAAAAAAAAAAAAAAAATCAAACAAGATCATTGCATACAAAGAACATTATTCTAAGAAGATTAATATTTTGCTCTTTTCCACCCTGCTGTCTCCTGGGAACCTGAACCTGTGGACTATAACACCCAGGCTCCTTGCCACTGGCTTCCAGTTTAGTTTGGCCAATGAGCATCACCAGCAGGAGTTCAGGAGCAGGAACAGAAGGCAATCAGAGTATTTCCTCCTGGGTCCCTGCTTTCTTTGGGTAGGTCTCTGACAGTGACTATAGCCTCTCCTAGGTTCCACTGGATTCAAGCAGCACTATTTCCTCCCCTTTGTTCTTTAGACCTAAGTAATAACAGCTTTCCATTGTTGCTAGTTTCTGGGTGCCTCAACATCCCTTGCTTATTCCTTTAACATGCCCACACCTCTATAAGTAGTCATTTATCAAACTGTCGTCACTAGAAATTGCTGTGGTGAATATTGTTCTTTCCAGGATCCTAACTAATGTATACATATTACAAAAAAGTTTCTTTAAAGCCCAGAAAGACCCTTATGTAGACTCTAACATATTTTTTACATGAAAAACAAAAATAGCCAAGTTTTCAAATCTACCACCCCACAAGATGTCCCTGAGATGTTTGGATTCTATTTATTGGAAGCTCTAGAAGATCTCACACAGGGACACCAAAATCCTCTGACGAAACAATTTTTAAGCTGAAAACTCATTATGAAAATATCTTAGAAGGGGTGAGAAACCCCAGAGAATATTTTGTGACTTCTTCTTTTCCTCTACGTGGTTGATGACGTGCATTTTTAAGTTAGAAGAGAAGAAAACATTCAGTAATTCTGTCTTTTCTTAGGCAATAATGGATTTTGCAGGTCTGGGGACAGGATTCTATCTGAGCAGTTGGAGTGTACATGGATCAGAGTTTTATATTACTAATGGAGAACACAAAGAGCTGTCAGCAATCTGCAGTCTGGGAGGATGCTTGCTCCATCCAGAGCTGACATTTTGTGACTCACTTTACCTCCCCTCTGCACTAGTAACAAACATACTACCAAGTGGGGAGCTATAAATGAGTCCATTTCCTGCAAATAAGATTTTAATGAGATTCTTTGGCTGGTCACACACCAACATGAGATAATAAAATGTTGATTGTTGATCTCCTCCCTTCCAGGGTTAGTGATATAAATCCTGGTCCATGTGCTTAAAACAAACCAAATTTAATTTAGCTTACAAAATTGTAATGCAACATAAAATTAGGTCAAAATAAGTTTGTCTTGGGTGGTGGTGACAGGGACTTTTACATACAGCCAAGTGATCTCCTGCAGAACCCTGTTACCATTTGATCTAGTGTTATGGACACATAGCATTTTCTAACCGTCATGCTTCATTTGGCATGCATGGGCTAACTCACTCCTCCTCGGATTAAAAATAGGGCACCGAGGTACATTAGAGAAAAGGGAAGTCACATTCCAACCCTCTCTCCGTGGGAGTTAGCTCTACATGGAAAAACATGTGCTTCCTCTCCACACTTTATCTCTGTTCTTTATTTTTAGATATTGATGGGTAAGTAGTGCTCATGGGGTGTGGGCGTGACCAGGAGCCAGCCAGCAGGGAGGAGCAAATGGAGGAGGGAGAAATGGAAAAACAAGCTTTTTCCCCCATTGCTTTGTCTGCTCTTTTCAAGACAAACAATCCAACTTCCAGTAGCCATGATGCATAGGGACAACTTTAAGACTCCAAATGGTCTTGCTCATTTGGAACTTAGCCTGTTGCTTGCAACATCTCTTGTTGCTCCCAAGGTTGAAAAAAATGGAGAGAGATGAGAATAAAATATGAGAAAGACATCGTTGAACAATAATAGGAAATTGTGGTGTTAAATCAATTAATTATTGAATTCTTCATTCAACAAATATACACTAGGCACTTATTGTGTGCCAGGTAGTAATATAGACACTATGGATCCAGGGGTGGAACAATACTAAATCCCTGTCCTCAAAGAGTGTACTTTTGAGTTGGAGAAACCAACAATAAACTAAAAGACAAATCAATACATAACATGATTTGTGGTATCATAGATGGTAATATGTATGAGACTCTGTGCCAAGAATTTACTTACATCGCTCTCATCTATTCCTCACAACAACTCCAAGGGCTGGGTTTATTATCTCTATTTTCTTCTGAGAAGACAAACTCAGAGTGGAAAGGAACTTGTCCCAGGTCAAGCTGGGTGGAGCTGAGTTCAGTTCTGCTTGAACTCCCAATCTATAGAGAACAAGGTGGATTTGTTTTGCCTCCCGGATGGCTAACCTACTTTCTGCCTGTCCTGAAAGATGCCTTCCCCAACTTGCCCTCTCCAAGGTCTGACCACTTCCTGCTCATAGAGTTCACTTGGCAATTAACCATGGACTGCCTTGTGAGAGCTGCCATCTCTTTTTATTTAGATCTGTTATTGAAATGTTTTATTTGTATTTAGGTTGATTAAAAGCTCGATTGTGACTCAAATTTTTGTCCCTAACTTGGCTGTAAACTCCTGAGATTAGAAACATTTTAAAGATTTTTGCCCTTTATAGCTCTCCAGGGACTCATATCATGCCTTATACATAGTAGACATTTAATATAGAGTTGACTTAATTGAGTCCCCATAGGAGGCAGCCCTGGGAATTTTCTGAGGGATCTTCATTATGATCTCAAGTCTTAGACGAGATCCTTTTCTTGATTTTTCACCTCAGGGTATGTAGGGCTAAAACTTAGAGCATTTCTTTTTTTAAATGTGTAGTCTGCCTTATAACACTTCTTGGGAAGGCAAAAGAAACTGGTCTAAAGTATTTCAGTATCGCTGGAACATCAAGGAACTCTGTACCCTTAAACATTCCCTATTCACAGAAAAGAACTGATATTTGGTAGACTTACTATTGAAGCTGGGAATTTTTTTAAAAAGCACACAAAACAAAACAGGACCTGGGAACAAAATGACTTTCCATCACAAAACCGTGTTATAGTAGGAAATATTCCTCCAAGCACTGGGTTCAAACATTGTCCACTGTAAACTTTTCTAACCAACATCCTGAGCTCAGGCCATCCTGAGTCTACTTGCATCAAGACAAGGCTTCCCTTTTACAAGAGGACTCACTCTGCACCCTCACTCACATAAAATATCATTCCATTTCAACATCATGTTTCTTAAGCAAGGATGGCAGAGTCAGGCGGAACTAAGCCTTTATGGATATGTAAATACTCAGTCCAGGATCGTCTTTACTCAGAACTCACTGGGACCCAGGAGATTTGAGCAGAGAGTGATGCTGAAAGGAAATGTTTTTGAGGTGAACTGAAGTTTTATTCACATAAATGTGATCTGAGTTGTTTTAGGTAGGTATCTCATAATTTGGGAAAAAAGAAAAGTCCGTATGTAAGAGGGTTTTATGGGAGTAATGACGTCAGGATGTGAAGCAGTTCCCAGCTCCCTGCAGAGCTGACTTCTCACTCTTTTTGACATTTACTTGGTCAACATTGAAGCTACTTCTTCTCTCATTTTGGTCACCTACTTGAGAACTAGCAGTTGAAAGAAACAGTTTCAACTTCCTTGAGCCTGGCTCTAGGAGAGGGGCATGTATACATGGTTTTGCTGATGTACTCATATAAGTTGGAATCTGTTGGCTGAGTATATTGCCATGATGTGAAACCACAGAGCCCAAATTCTGTACGTATGTCCCCTGCAGGGGAAATGGTTCCAGATATCACTGATGTCCTGTATGACATCTCTGAAGACTAGGAATACACTTGACAGCATAAAGAGCTTAGGTGTGAGACAGAGACAGGTGTTCAAATCATTAGTATTAGGGTGGTAGAGGATGGATACAAATAAGGAGAAAAATAGGGGAGCAAGTGATTAAATACTGATCATCAGCATTAGGAAGATCCTTTTTCCATTTATTCATTCAACAAACATTTCTTGACACTTGCCAAGCACTCTGCTAGGTTTTGTGAATAGAGAGATAAAAGACAATCCTTTTTTAAGAATGTTCACAAAATAGAAGTAGATATGGATAAGGCACATTTTGTAGGACCATATATTTGTTTGCCAGGGCTGCCATAACAAAATGCTACAAACTGTGTGGCTTAAACAGCAGACATTTATTTTCTCACAAGTTTCTGGAGGTCAGAAGCCTAAGATCAAGGTGTTAGCAGGTTTGGGATGTGGTTTCTCCTGAGGTCTCTTTCCTTGGTTTGCAGATAGTTGCCTTCCCACTGTGTCGTCACCTGGTCTTTCCTCTGTGAGGGAGCACCTCTGGTGTCTCTCCTTCCTCTCCCAGTCATATTGGATTAAAGCACCACCTTAATGGTCCCGTTTTAATGTAATCACCTCTTTAATGACCTCATCTTCAAATATGGTTACATTATGAGGTATTAGGGGTTGGGACTTCAACATATGAATTTGGGGGAGAAGAAACACAATTTAGCCCATGATGGTCTATTAAACGCTTTGATAGAGGTTCCCCAGGATGCTTCAGAAGCACAGAGGAAGGGACAGTAAGAGAGGAGAGGCTCCACAGAGCATATGGGGCATAACAAAATCTTACAGGATATGTAGCAATTAGCTTGGTGCAAACAGTGGGCTGTGGCTACAGATGGAACAGGTCATTAATTGAGAACCCATGAATAATACATGGTGACATTATGTACTTATAGAGCTACATCTTATTCTCCAGTCGAAAAATTCTACAATGATGTATGTCCTTCCAAGACAAAGATAGAAAACAGGAATGCGTACAGGTGGGAAAGAGATCTAGAAACAATAAAGGGTGTTGGCCTCGGCTAGAAGCTGAGTTTGAAGTTTAATGATGAATACAACCATAGAGATGCAGGGTTGTAAGCTGGACAGGGAAAAGACAGGGACCAGGAGAGGCCTGCCCACCAACAGTTGTGGACTTCCCACTCTTGGACGCTGTGTTAATGCAATTTTCCTACACAGTCTCTTCTTTTAGGCTCCCACCACCAAGGACCCCTATCTGATTCTCAAACCAGTAGGACCTATACTCTATTTCCTCTGTAGGGTCTTCATTGCTCAGCAGGTAGAGATTTTTTCTCCTTTGCAGGAGGCTTTAGAAGCCAAAAATTTCTTCATTTGCAAAATCTATGGATTTTGCATGGAACCATGTGGACTCTATTGAATTAACAAAATTGTAGATTGCAATAGAGAAGTAAAGAAATGAGAAATTTTCTGGCTTGTATTTGTCTCATATATTCATGATGCCTCACCCAAAAAAAGTTCTCTATCTTCCCAGCTCAGAATCAATGAGGGTAATAATGATGATTTGAGTTTAAAACTAAAGTAGGATCATTTGGAGATTATGGAATATGAGGAAATTGTGGATTGAATCAAGAGTTATATTCCTCAGAGGAAGCTGCAGGTGGGTAAAACAATTCATTTGAGTTTGTTTTTGAGGATTAAAAGGGGGAAATTCCATTTTATGAGGCATTGAAAAATGTAAGCAGTATGTGATTCAAAGATGTCCACCATATGGATTTGAATGGATCAGCTTTCAGAGAATAGTGACATCAGAGAGCAATTCTCAACTTCTGAAGCCCTGTAAGCCCAGGAAGCAGAAGAATAAGATGTCCTGAAATTAATTTTCCTGCTTTTATGATTTTAGCCAGTGTTTTCATTATAATATTGATACCCAGAAGCAGTTTCTTAAAAGACTCATTTTTTAAAAATAAAGTCACAACAAATAATCAAATGACACTATTCATTTACTTGAATAACTGGAATACAAATTTCAAAATTTGCTAACTCATGTCAAGTTCAAATGACCAGGATCAAATGTGCACACATTCGAGTCAACTGGGGACTTTACTCAAAATTATTATAACTTTGAAATGTGCATTGAAATAAGCTTTAAGAGGAAACAGAGGTAAGACTTTGAATTAAATGTATGTAAATGTTTACTTTCTTTTTCCATTTTTGCCCCTGAATTGCTACGAGATTTTGATAATTCTCTAAGTTAGACTTAGTTCATCCATTTTTAGCTATTATTACTACATCCTTAAGCTCTTTCCACATTCAGCATAGAACCACAACACTGCAAAGTTTAATTAATTTTTACTTATATGTGAGTTTCAATCACAGTGCCAGTAGGAAATTTATATGTTATCTAGTCCATTTATACAAGTTGACAAGAAGAAACCTCAGAAATGAGGATGGAAAAGGCATTTCCCAAGGATATGAAGTGATATACTGGTGAGATAAACCTGAACTACAATTCTTGAGCCCTCCATTCCAGCACTTTCTCCCGCCCCTGTTCTTTTCCCCGAAGATTACCCTCTCTGGATGTCTGGAACCTTTTTCTGGGTTCTCCTACCAGCTGAGTCTTGATCAATCCAACAGGTTTGAGTTAAGAATGGGTGGAAAAGGATCATGGGCATCATCTAGGTGGGGGATTTACCACAAATCAAAGCCAAGTTCAGATGAGTTTTGTTTGAGTTGTAAATTGTTTTTCAATTATTCATATTCCTTCTTCCCTCACAGAATAGAGAGGGAACAGGAAAGCCCAATCATCATTCTAGATTCTCATACTAGACTGTGGAACAAGAACTGTCCTCATTCTCATTGCTTCTCTATCACATGTACAGATATTATGGGCCTTTGCTTGGACAAAGTTCTATATGAAAAAGGCTTTAATTTGGGGGGCAAATTTCTTCATTTAAAAGAATCATTGTTCATCTCTAATTATGTGCATAAATAATACCAGGTGTTGTGAGGATATAAAGATATATGGTATGGTCTTGTGCCCTTATAAAGCTTATAGTAGTAGAAATTTTAAGATTAAAAAAATGTAGATTTTCAATCTTAAAAAACTGCTAGGCTGCCAGTTAGTAATGGTTGCATGCTTTTCTTTTTGCATTTACTGGAAAGCGAAATCCTAATAGTTTAGCAGGAAAAGGCTTAATTGGGGTTTTCCATTGGCATCCTAGAAGGAAGCATGCACTATTTCAGACAATGCAATGAAGTTCTTCCAGCAAGAAGAAACTAGTTCAGTGCCTAAAAGTGGCTCAAGGCAAAAGTTCCTGAGAGAAAGTAATTTGGGTGAGCCTTAGATGGAATCTTGAGAGACTAGCTTCCCTACTTGTTTCATAATGCCAGGAGGAAAGAAAAACAATAACATTTTCCCTCCCATTCTTCTCCTGACTTAGGTTGCTGGGATGCCTGTGACTGGCAGCTCAAAGCGTCATCGCAGCCACTGCTACCCTGGCTGCTCTTGCTGGGGTGGGGATGGGGGTGGTGAAGTGACTCTTGCTTCTAGGATCCCTCTAAGTATCATGAAATTATTGTCTGAAAGTTTTACTTTCATAATGGTAAATGAAATTTTTATTCACAAATCTGAAGTTTTTACTTCTGAACATGCAGTGCACCATTTTCCATAAATGCCTGTGTACATTCATTGCTGGTGCTTCTCCCACCATTTCCTCTGGGAGGTTGCACACTTTGGCCTCTCTCAGCCCAATCATGCCCCAAAGAGCCCATGCTCCTCAGAAGTTAGCAACCACCAGTTTCACCTTGGCAGAGTAGGCACCCATTTTTAAGCCCCCTTAGTGTATTATAAAGGAATAGAAGCAATTAGTGCAAGAGAAAAGTAGGTGAGACTTGCTGTTCCATTTATTAACATAGAAACACATTCATGAAAATAGGGACAAATTTGAGGACATGAAACAGTAGGATGGTTTTAAAGAAGGCTGAAGTGTATACATATGTATGTTAAGCTTTGTGGCAACTCTGTGCAAAGTTGAAGCTATTGGAGACCTGGAATTTTAGTTTGATAAAGGCTAACTGTAGTTATTTTAAAATGAAATGATTCATTGGAATTCTTTGGTTCCCTTCTCATGATGATTTAGCAAACCTGTCTCTTTTAGAAAGAAAAGTTTAGATGTGTTCACCTAAAAAGGACTTTCACATACGTAAAATATAAATAGAACCACTTAAATGCAACGTATAAGTGACCCAGCCTTACAAGGATTTTCTGAGTTAGAAGTGCTCTGTCACTACAAGTGAAGACAAGGCTTCCTGGAAACTACGTGTTTTCAAGAGCTGGCCCAGAGCTGGTCTCATCCACTCAGAGGATCTGAGCACCCCCTGTGGCCTCACCATCACCCTGCCGCAGACCAGCAGCAGAAAGCACTGTCCAAATCAAAAAAGTTCTGTTTAAATCCTGTCTGGAGGACCCATCCTGAGAGTAACCCCCGGTGGAGTCAGAGGCAGACTCTTGCGTGTGTCTTTCCTTTCCTTTCCAGGGTTGATCCCTCATGTTTAAAGTAAGAGACTCTCAAAGTCAGGAAACTGGTCAGACGTCCAAACTATGTGGTGACGCTGAGGCCCCTGTGAACCGGAAACAGACATTTACTGTATCCCTTTCCAACTCAATCGCTTCCAAATATCTACCTCTGGTGCTAAGGGGGGCATTGGCTGTTGGCCCAAAGTCCAACAGACTGGGCAGAGGCAATGTACAGTTCACAAGGGTCACTTTTATTTTTTGTTTTTGCTGTTTAAAGAGAGACTTGGGTGTATAATGCTGGCATATTTACAAGAGGCTGGTAAAGGGAGAGGAAAGAGGAAAAAGTAAGACTGTTTTTAATTCATCAAACTGCTGCTGATTTAGGAATAATAAACATAAGTCTGTTTCCTTGATTATTTTATAAATAGCAAATATTTGGGCAAGGAATTCGATAAGTGCGCAGACTATAGGAATTGTTTACCAAAATGATGCGTCAGAAAAAAAAAAAACAAACAATCCCCCAAAAAAACCCTTGAGTATGTCTGTAAGAGTCTTCAGTCTGGTTCCCAAGGTCCTTAGTCATCATTCCTCTCATCTTTTGAACTTGATCAAAGCAACACGGAGGCCTCTGAGGGGAAAGATTGGTTCCATTATGCAAAAGGCAATAAGGTAGTGCCCTTCCCAGCAGTTAATAGGCAGGAATGTTGTAAAATACCGTGTGGTTTTCAAATACCAAGGCGGAAGTTTTCTGGTTTATAATCTTCCTAGTCATCTCGACTGGCCGCCTGTCTTTCTCAGGCATTGCTGACTGTTTCCATGCTAAACCAAGCTGGTTAGGCTGGAGATCTGTTGCCCAAAGTATGCCGGACCGCTGCCTAGTGCTTAACTCGTGTGGCCCTCAGAGCCACCGACCCCGGGCGTCTCCTCCAGACCCTAGCCAAAGTTCCAGGATTTCCACAACACCAAGTTACGGAAAGAGCTGCCCAACTTAAGCCACTGACCCAAACATGCAGCAAATTGCATTTAAATGAGCAACACTGGCCTGGAGGAGAATAGAAGGCAAAATATAAACTGTGGTCACTGCATTCTTCTGATATTTAAAAATTATAATGGAAATATTTTGTCCACTGGATTTCTGGGAATTTTAGGATGGGAAAATTCTTCTGAATTTCTTGTAAGCGGGGTATCAATTTTTTAATAGAATGATGGCCAAGGAAAGTGTAATGAAGCGCAATGCTTTATTTATTTGTTTGTTTATTCAACAAATATTTTTGAGCACCTAGCATGGCTAAGGCTGAGACAGATTCTGAGGTGATAATTTTGAACAGTAAGAGTTCAACTCAGGGAGCAATCAAAAACAGAAAATACCCACCATGTGAATCTTGATTCTCTCAAGGTAAAGAACCTCCTTATTGTGGAAGAAGGAAAATGCAAGTGAACCATCTACTTCTCAGGCAGCTTTACAAGTCTCCCATTCCTGTGATTCGTTTTCTAGCCTAGAACGTCAGAAAGTTAGAGGTCATCAAAGCCTGTCCATTGGCATGCTCTGTCCATTGGTTTCAAATCCTTGAGTCCCCCGGGGACCAGCTCAGTGCTGTTTATTTCTGTGCCTGAATTGGAGGTGAAAGTGGGTATTCTCTCTGCTTCTAACATACAAAATTCTCTGTGAGGGAATAATGACTCCAGCCATGCAGCAGGGATACCATGGCCCTTCGAGACATGATTACACTACACTGTTTTGGTGTGATCAGCTTTCTTGGAATGCCTCCTTAATAAATCTTATGAAGTTGGTCCCCAATCCTAAATCAAGAAAATATCTCCTTTTAATCACATTCCTCTCAGGGTCTTTGAGTTTCTTGGTACATTCTGGTGTTTTGTTGTTGTTGTTGTTGTTGTTGTTGTTGTTTTTGAGACAGAGTCTCACTCTGTTGCCTGGGCTAGAGTGCTGTGGCGTCAGCCTAGCTCACAGCAACCTCAAACTCCTGGGCTCAAGCAGTCCTCCTCCCTCAGCCTCCCGAGTAGCTGGGACTACAGGCATGCGCCACCATGTCCAGCTAATTTTTTCTATATATTTTTAGTTGTCCAGTTAATTGCTTTCTATTTTTAGTAGAGATGGGTTCTTGCTCTTGCTCAGGCTGGTCTCAAACTCCTGAGCTCAAATGATCCTCCCACTTCAGCTTCCCAGAGTGCTAGGATTATAGACGTGAGCCACCGCGCCTGGCCTCTGGTACATCCTTAATTCAAATCCCAGGTTGTTCTAGGAGACTCAAAAACTCAGAAAAGCTTAAATGAGGCACTGGAGGGCAAAAGACTGTCGAGTTTGTGACCAGTCATGGCAGCCCAGAAGAGGACAGGCACCTTGCTGCTGACGGATGGGATATAAACAGAGTGGAAGAGGCTCTCAGTCAACATTCTTGTTTTCACAATGAAGTCTTTTAACATGATAGGTACATGTTGCACAAAAACTTAATTCATTTTCTCAAGAAAATAAATTGGATTTATAAAACACCTTTCTTTTGAGCAGCTAAAAGAAAACACACTACTGCACCTAAGACTAGTTATATTGGAGACCCTCTCTGTGAGAGTCTGACATCATGCTAATTTTAAGTGGAGGTCAGAACTGCTTTTAAACTTTGTAAAACCATGTTATACTTTTACAATACCTTTCATTTAAGCATTTATTCTCCTAGTACTTTTGCAAGGGTGTAGATAATTTATGGCTTATTTTATGGGTAAAGAAACTGAAATGGCTAACCATTAACAGGTTGTGTTTTCTCAAAGTTACCCAGTAGGTAATTAATAGATTTAAGAAAACAATCCAGGACTGCAAATTCCCAGTTTCTTGGCCTTTCCCTTTAGACCTTTATACCTTAGATGATTCTAAACGTAATGTCATGAGAATGTAAGAAACCTATACTGGGGACCCCAGTGAACTATCACCTCAATATAAAATCTCAGATAATACCATCATAGGACATTGGACAGGGAGCTTAATAGTTACTGTATATGGATTTCGTTCAAATTTGGTACTGCTCATAGAGTGAGGCACAAGGCACTCTTGCCCTGAGCCCTTGGCTTTATAGGATGCTACATATCACAAGCACACATATTTATTAACCAATACATGGGTGCTCAGTGCTGGCACAACACATCCCATACCCCTAAACATCTGACTGTTTGATGAACACTGTTCAGACCCCAGGGAAACACTGTTGTACTTGCCTTGCTCTATGTCCCCAGGACAAAAGGACTGTGACCAAATGCCATGGAGTTGTGTAGGCTATGTCACTGCTGGCATCAGAAATGGGCACTGCTTTGGAATGTGGGGAATAATAGGTAGCAGGACTACTTTGGTAAAGAAAAAGGCAAATTAATTAGCTTGTCACTTTCGGATATCACTCCCCAGCAGCACTAGGCATGCATTTTCCTGCTCCTCTTCAAGTTCCAAGTGGAGGGTCCAGAGATACTCAGGAGTTAGTATAGTATTTACCTTAGTTTCACATGGTGACTAAGGAACATTTTACAATATGAGGCACTTTATATTACTCTTTAATTTATACATATTAATACTTATAACTAGCTGTATCATTAGGAGATCACTGATTTCTTTATGTGAACATAAATATTAAAGCATATATTATACAGATCTCAATTCATACAGTAGGCCCCACAATTACTATATGTGGCTCTGATCAGAGGTTAAAGTATTACCTTACTGTGGGGCCTTGGACAGGTCATAACTTCTCTGGGCCTCTGTTTCCCCATTCATAAAAGAAAAAAAGTTGAACTAGAGTCAGGGGTGGGTCTTAAGGCTGCAGATTCCCCACCCCTGATACTAGATGTTCTCTAAAGTGTCTTTCAACTCTAGAAATTATTGTTTAATTATTCTACTTATTTATAAATTATATGCTTCTTATAAGCCTTATATAAACTTATACATATAAAATCTATAAACCTTACATAAAGCTGTTATAAACCTTATAAACCTAGTTTAAGAATATAAACCCTTCTTATATCTCATTTTGCCTATCCAGCCTCATTTGTTCATTCATCAGGCATTTATTGGGTACCGACTATATGTCAGACATGCTGCTCTATTTTGGGTACAAACATAGCAATGAATAAGTCACAGCTTATGTCCTCACACATTTCACAGAACAGTAGATACATAATTAGGTTACTGTCTTAGTCTGTTTGGGCTGCTATAGCAAAATACCTGAGGCTGGGTAATTTATAAACAACAGAAATTTATCACTTATAGTTCTGAAAGCTGGAAAGTCCAAGATAAGGCACGAGCAGATTCAGTATCTGGTGAGGGCTACTTTCTGCCATATAGAAGGTGCCTTCTTGCTGCATCCTCACATGGTGGAAGGGGTGAACAAGCTCTACCTCACTCTTTTATAAGGGCACTAATCCTATTCATGAGGTTGGAGCCCTCCTGACATAATTACCTTTCAAAGACCCCACCTCTTAATACTGTTACTATGGGGGGTAGATTTCAACATATGAATTTTGGGGGAATGCAAACATTCAGACCATTGCAGTTACTATGTTATTATATAATATTCAAGTTCAGTGAGAGCTGGGCCTGTAGAACTAGGGGGCCCACGTAAGCCTGGTTACCTTACCTCTCCTAAGGGATGGTGGTCTAGGGAAGACTATTTGGAAAAGGTGGTGTATTTGTTGAATAGAAATGGATAAGCAGTAGTTAGCCTTGCTGAGAGAAAGGGGAAAACTTCTCTGGTGGAGAGGGCTGCAGCAATAAAGGCACAGAGATGAGAAAGAGCATTTTGAGGAGGAATAATATAAGCATGTTGACATAGTGTACAATGTGAGGCATAGAAGCACTCCCATGAGCCTGGAGCAACAGGCAGAGATGATACTGAGAGCCTTAGATGGGCTTTGTTCTATAGGTGATGGAAAAACTCCGAAAGGTTATGAACAGAGGAATGCCATAATAGATATGGTGGTAGGTGGATCATGATTTGACAATGGTCTGGAAAGATAAATTAATGAATGCTGATTAGAATCAGAGGAACAAGTTAGGGGGCTACAGACTTCATCCAGGTGAAAGACCCTGAAGACCCAAAGTGGGGCAGTGATGTACAAACAGAGAAGTGGGGCAGGATTGGAGATATATTTTGAAGAGTGACATGGGTCTGTTTCAGTACTAACCAAATTCAAAGTGTCCATTCCTACATTGGGCTGTCTGATTTTCCCAATGTGAACAGCAGAAAGAAAACTTTACCTGCTTTGTGTTCACAGATTTACATCTTTAAGATTGTGCTTACCTGTAAGTTTTGTACAAATACAAACTATTATTCTTATATTATGGTGTACACATTGAAAGAGGAACATGGATACCCCACATTCCTAGAGGATCATTCATTCATCCTCATCAGCTTTGGAAGCTGTGAACAGATGATGCCTGGTTCTTATCTTGTCAACCTTCATCCACTCTAAAAGTGCTTTTGTGGAGGGGAGGTTCGCACCATTCAACAGGACTCGTCCCATACTCCACATAGGTTTTCCGCTTTCTACAGAGATGGCCTGTTCACACCTAGGAACAGCAAGCAGTCACTTCAATTTAGGCATCTGCAACTCTCTATGCAAATGAGTCAGCAACAGAGGACTGAGTTTTCTTATGAAAGGCAGATGCCTTTAAAATTCATGGGGCAAGTTCTCAACACAGCAAATGGCGTAAGACTGCCCCAAATTCTCTGGAAGCAACTGAAGGGTGTTGGCAAGTTCTGGCCATCCTGGGAAGGCAAGGGTTCCACCAGGGAATCAGCAGCTGCCTTCAGGAAGCTCCAGAGGGAAGGCAGGTTGTGGTCCCAACTAGAGCATTGCTGTCCAAATGACATTGAGAGGGGTCTGTGATTTATGCAGATTTATATAAGATTGAAGGCACTTTATGAAATCTGTTCCTACAATTACATTTCCTAGGAATTACTAGGGATTAGAATGTCACTATTCTCAGACACTCTGCCACATAGTTTTCTATAAACAGTTTATATAGAAATAAAGGAGAGGGAATGATCAGTTGCCAATTTCTGTGAGCTTTTCCATACAGAGGCTCACAATGGCCAGTTCCTTCTGATTTATGTACCAACTCCCTCTAGCCAGCTGGCCAGCAGTCATCCTGACTCCTTAGTACTTTCAGAACATTTTAAAAGTAAGCCCTAATAAAAGGCTTCCTTTCTATTATCCCTGTCCTATGGGATGAGGAAAATTCCCCATAGAAATTGTACACATTTTGCAGAAATCATAAATTCTGAGGGTGACATTTTAATGTCCCAAAGTCAGTGCATGATAAATGTCTCTTATAAGCTAGAGCCTTTCTGGGATGTGTTGACCTTTGCTTTCTCTCCAATAGATAGGTTTTTCTCTCTTACTCAAGGCTACTATATAATGGTTTTAATTTCTATTCACCAAAATTTATGATCAAAATTCTTCTGAAATATTATTTGGGTTTTTTTGATGGCCTGAGAGGATGCTCAAATTCAGTGACATGAATCATTTTATTTTTCTAGCACTGAAGAATTAAAAACCAAATATCACATTACAAAGTATTATAGTGTGGATATCTTACATAAATTGCAATTCAATGAATAAGAATTCAAATACACACATTATTTAATATTGTTATTTATCTGTCTCAGCCTACAATGTGCATGCACACACACGCACAAATAATTTTGTAATGACTAAAAGAATCCACTAAGAATCTGAGATTCTTTATTAATAATCTTACTTATTACTAAGAATACTCTTTCTGCTATTAAAGTTGGATTTTCTATTCCAAAGAAGGTTGGATATATTTTATTGCTTGCTTGACATTAGGGACAATTTCAGCAACACTAAGGTCTCTTGACCTGTTTGGCCTCCTTATTCCCTTTCCAACCAGGTACACACACTCTGCTATAGGCACTGGGGCACCAAACGGGTCCCATACCCAGGAACAGGTCTCATTGCAGCCTGGTGTAAGAGGATGCTCACATGGAGATCCTGATAGTGAGTCCATTGAAGAAAATTTGCTATGGGTCTGCTGAGCACTTGAGCTCTAGGGATAACTTCTCTCCAAGAGGTTTTCTGATTGGAGCAGAAGATCCTTCAGCCGTCCATGTATTGAGTGTTCACAATGCACCAGGCAAAATGCACACTGTGATTGCACAAGGCAAACATTGTCTCTGCCCTCCTGGAGTGGACTAGGGTAGCTTCAGGTTAAATGCCCTTTTGTCCTAATTGAAAGAACATTCTAGCACTAAATTTTAAAATAGTGCAGAAGTATTAATATACAGTGTATAAAAAATACACAGAAATAAACAAGCAGATATGCATACACTTGTATGTGTTTTAAAAACATTCCAAAGACCAGAATATTACTGTGGGGTGGAGAAGAGAATGGAAACACTTAAATTTTCAATATGTATCTGTCTGTATTCTTTGCTTTTATTCTGTGTAAAGCTTATAATTTTAAGGAAGTCTAGTCTTAAAAACTGAACAAAAATATGTTTATAATCAAACATGTAGAGATATATTGTTGAATGGAATAAAAAGGCAATTTATTAGTATATCAAGGAAGATCCTATTCTTATAAAAAATCATTGGATAGATAGATAATCTGTGTCAGAAAAATTGAGGATATAAAACAAATTGCTAATGAAAGTTATTCCAGGGGTTACAATGAAGGGGAATGTCTCTTGTTGTCTGTTGCACATTCTTAAAATATTTGACTATTTTTTCAATGAGCATGAATTGATAATCAGAAAAAATAAGATTTTTAAAATATTGTGATATGATTTATGCCAAAAAACCTCAGCTAATTCATCTTCATTTAAGTGATAAAAATATCTTAGGGAATATTAGAAGAAAAAAAATATATGTATTTGTTGGTAAAGGACCATAAGCATAAACATTCACCAAGTCCTCGTTTTTCCAAAGCTCCATAATTCTCTTATGCCCTTTAAACTCCTAAATGAGAGGACTTTCACATAATTCTTCAGGTTCAGTTTGGAACCAGTCCCTCTATGGGGGTGTTCATTGAGGAAAAGGCCTGGGTGGGGCGTGGTCCAGCAGTGGGTGTACAGATTCCAGGTGGGTCATTGACCTCCCACTGTGCCACCTCTCCACTGGCATACACTAGGAAAGATATGTAATTAGGTTGAGGGGCGAAGGGCCCTGTCTCTCTTTAACGCTTCAGCTTGACCTTGCACCCCAAAACCTTTGCCATTTTTGGGGCCTCATTGAGATGTATTGAACAAATTCAGTTTTCATTTTACTCATTTGAAGGTTTTCATTTTGAATTGACCTGAATCTGGGTCTCAGCCCCACACACAACAGCAAGCTCCTACACGATGGAGTCTGCCTTGGCAGGCTCGTGTGTACTTTCACTTCCCACCCGGATTCCTGAGTACAGACCAGTGGGAGATTGCATCAGATGCGCCAAGGCAGACCAATTAGACAATCCTGAAGTCCCCTTGGTGACACAGCATGCGTGAAAACTTGTTTGTACCATATCACATGGCTAAATTTAGATGTAGTCTGAAAAGAGGCAAAGAGAATTTAAGGAGATCAATCCAAGAATACAGAAAACTTGCCTGGGCCAGTTAGTCTGCACTCATTTTGTAGTGCAGACAGAGGAGGAGTTAATTCCAACCTCAGCTAGTTGCAACACAGTCCTTGTTGCCGTGAAGTTGCTCTGAAGAAGGAAGTGCCTTCTAGGTGCTAGCAGCTTGTATCTGCCAAGCCCACACAAGATGTAAGCAGGGAAGGATAATTGGTACCCTGAAAAACAAGTCAGTTATCCAGCGCTGAGTTACTGACAATATCATGTGAGTGCTTCTGTCAGGGCAAATAACAAGAATACAAATAAAACCAAAACTCCCTAAAGAGGCAAGTATCAACTGCCAAAGTATTGTTAACGGTACTGAATCATTCATTAATGAAACATTAATGAAGTATTTAGAATTAATGAACTACTTAGAGCACAGGAATCAGATGGACCTTTAAATTTATGTTAAAAAATTGGACTCTTAGGATATATTGTGATCTTATAGATCACTCTGAAGCTTTAAATGACTTTAATAGTTGATACCAACAAGAGCAACGTTATCCATTTAAGATTACTTGGTATTTTGGAGAACGTCAGAGATTCTCTTTCCCAAGTAAAGATGGGAAAAATTCTCTGGGCATGTTAACCATTATTTGCTTTTAGTAGAGCCAGTCTTCTCCAGAGTCTTTGCAGACAGATATTTTTATTTTCAGAATAGAGTCTTTCCACTCCTGAACTCAGGCTCAAGAGTTACAATCTAAGATGTTCTTAAAGCTTTTCACAGGTTGGCACCTCACATTGCTTCACCTGATGATGAGTTCATTGGTAACACCTCAAAAAGGTAGAAAGAAGCACAGATAAAGGCAAGGTACACAAGATAGTGGAACACAGAATGGAATTCCAAAAAGCTTTAGAAGATATAGAAATCCAAGTTGCCCTAGGAGAAGACTGATGAAAAGAAATGTATACAAGAATAAAAACAACAGGCACAGAAAGTACCCAAGTGCTTTGGTAAGAATGTCAGTTATTGGGTTGCTCCATACATATCCACTGAAACAGAGGATTTCACATCTCAGAACCCATAATATTCATCTCTGATTTGATCTCAAACAAAGCATTGAAATGAATTACAGAAAACAGGACAAAAAGTGGAGCCCAAATAAAAGAAAAAGAAATAAGTGTTATATAAGAAAGTAAAAAGCAATAATATAAAGAATTGTCATGATAAATTGGATATAATTTTATAACTGTACCTATATATATTTTATGTTAATAATCAAATATGTAAAACATAGCAATTTTATCAATATCCCTTAATTTTTTGCACAGAATTCTTTTAAAAGTCAATCATTTCCAGACATATCCCTTCTGCATCATTATGATTTGTCTTCTACACCCCAAAGCCCCTAACAATCAAAGTTGGGGGTTTCATTTGTAATTCTGTTCTTCAGCCACATGTTCACAATGAGAAGAACCAGTGAATGGGTGGAAGCAATTTGAAAATGAATTTGCCAATTAAAAAAAAAAGCCGTAATTCAAAATATGAGATAAGTGAAAGGGAGGCATTGCCCTGAAAGAACACTCATGCACTCGCTCGCGCTCTCTCTCTCTCTCTCACACACACACACACATGCACACACACAGACACACACACACACACAGAGAAAAGAAAACTATATCATTAGGCAAGTTACTTCACTTTCCAACAACAAATGAGTCATTAATCAGTTCCTATGCCACATATATTACAGGACTTGAATGTAAAATAGTATTTATCTTTCAACAACAACAAAAAAAAGCCCCTAAGGTTTCACATTACCTCAGTTTTCCTCTAAGTTTCTCAGTGTGCTAAACCAGCTCTTACCCTCCAGAATAGCTGATCTGAGGAACTTGAATAGACAAGGAAAAACCACCAATTATTTTTCTGCTTTGCACAAATAATAGCTACAGCTTCCCCTCTTGCGCAAGGCCTTTTCTCCTTTCCCTTTCACTGGGAGCTAATAAATAAACAAATAAATAAATTTAAAGGAATAATTACTCAAAGACTCTGTAGAGCTGGGTATGGGCCAAGATGCTGCCTAAAACTTTAGAAGAAATATTCTAAAAAAATACAGCAAATAGTGACTCAACAATTACCTCAGGAAGAGACCAAGACCAGCAGCATTATATTTGGGGTCTGCTAGTTCTGTTTTACTTGGAGAAGGAACTTGTTGGTAAGGTAAACTTTTTCTGTCAGGGCTTTTCCACAGGAGTGGGAAGGAGCTTTCTGCCCCACATGGTCTGGTGAAGCAAATGTTTTAGCTTCATCTGAGTCTCAGTTTCTTTATTTTAAAGGTGGAGGTGACAATGCCTTTTGCACTAATGCAGTCCATTTTTGTGAGGGAAAAATGGGATGTATGTGATGTGCAAAAGTACTTTCAAAAAACAAAGCACTGTTTGAATGCCAAGTAGCTTCATGAACAAATATGGCACCTTCCTCTGATTTCCTTCTCTCACAAATGCCATCACAGAGGTATCACCTCATACCTGTTGGGAATGGCTATTACCAAAAAGATGAGAGATAACAAGTGTTGGCAAGGATGCGGAGAAAAAGGAACCCTTGTACGCTGTTGGTAGGAATCTATATTCCCACTGGTGCAGCCACTGTGGAAACCAGTATGGAGGTTCCTCAAAAAATTAAAAATAGTACTACCATATAACCCAGGAATCCCTCTTCTGGGAATATACCCAAAGTACTACATAGAGATATCTCTACTCCCATGTTCCTTGCAGCATTATTCAAAATAGCCAAGATACATAAACAACCCAAGTGTTTTTTGACAAATGAATAAAGAAATTATATATTTATGTATATATACACACACACAGGAATATCACTCAGCCTTAAAAAGGAGATCCTTCTATTTGCAACGACATGAATGAAACTGGAGGGTATTCTGCTAAGTGAAGTAAGCCAGACACTGAAAGAAAAATATTGCATGATCTTTCTTATATGTGGAATCTAAAAAAAAGTCAAATAAATCAAAAAGAGAGTAGAATAGTGGTTACTAAAGGTGGCAGGGAGTTGGGGGAAGTGGGTGGAATAGGGTGATATAGGTCAAAGGGTACAAAGTTGCAGTTATGTGGGATAAGTCTAGAGATCAAATGTACAGCATGAGGACTGTAACTAATAATATTGTATTGTATACTAAAAATTTGTTAAAAGCATAGACTTTACATGTTTTTACCCCCCCCACACACACACACAAAGGTAAATATGGGAGATGATGGATGTTAATTGGCTTCAGGATAGTCATCATTTCCCCATGTATTTGTATATCAAAACATCATGCTGTACACCTTAAATATACACAATAAAATTTTTTTTAAAAAGCGCATTCCTCGTCTATGCACTGCAAATTACAGTGTCATGGACATCTGGGCACTTAATAAGTCTTGTATGATGGTCATAATCTACTTTCCTACACAAAGAAATTCATTATCGCAAGGCTTGATTCTACAGTGACTTCCTTTTTCATGTTGGAATTTTCCCTCCCATCAAGAAGGCAACATGTTCTAGAAGTGTTTGATAGATCCACTTTAAATGTAATTTAACCATGTACTATTTAATGTCCCCTATGCACATTCTATCTAATTCATAGTCTATTGAATTGGAAGTTGCCCTAACCACATTCCACTGGGTTCCTATCATATGCAACAAACTCATACTAAATTCAGTTTGGTTAAACTATTGTTCAGTGGACTTCTCAATCATAGCCATAGTAAAGTATCCTAGTTCTCAGCTGAGTACAACAGTCAGTTATAACATTCTGGGAAAATAGTCAATTTAGTGTGTGATTCATGTTGGAATAATGCACTGCTTTCTAGTAAGAGATTCCTTGGAGTTGTGTCTACAGTTTATTAGCAGCAAAATTTTACAAGAACATTTTGCTGGACAAAAATTCCCTTCATAGCTGTTGGAAATTGAGTTTTCACAAGAACCTTTGAATAACATAGACATCACTGAAGGCTGGCCAAGTTCAGTTCAGTCATCTCACATAATTTTCCAATTCTTGAATAATAATATTCAAAGCTGAGGTTGAGATTCCATTGCTCTCAAATGTGGTTTTTTGTTCTGGGTTGGTTTATTTTTTTCCCTGAAGTTTATCACATTTTACATCCTGGGAATGGAACCACTGATCTCCCGTAAGAGAACATTTTTAATGATCTTGGTAGTTCTTGGGATGCTTTATGTCTCATGATTAAGCAACAGACTTACAAACACAAGCATTGTGGGCTAGATTCCCAGATTTTCCCCTAAGGTGCTATAAAAGTTTAAGCCAACCATGTGCTGTACGCATGCCTCAGCTTTCTCATCTGTGAAATAGGAGAACAGTACTGATCTATAACACAGGACTATTCTTATTCTTTAGGGAGAGAATGTTTACCAGTGTGAAGTGCTACTAGATTATTAATGCAAAATATTTTATTTTGAGGAGGTGAAATTTTTGTGGGGTCCTAGCATTTTGGCATTTTCATCTAGGAGAAAAGTCTTTATGTTAGAATGAGAAAAATGTACCATTTTAAAAATCATAGAAAAGAGAAGCAAGCTTTTTGTTGTACTGAGGTAACAAATAACTGTCAGAATTAGGAATCTATCTACCTATAGGGAGTGGCTAACTTTGGAGACATTTCCAAGAATATTTATACTTCACATCATTAACCCTAACTCATACCAATAATTCTGGCAATATGTGGTACCTGCAAAACTAAGGAATGTGGAGGTTTGGGGCTTTGCCTTAATAGATGATGTACGTGTAGGAGATAGAACTAGGAACACAGTCCATTTTCCTGTGTCCCAGACTTGTATGCAAATCTTCACACTTGGTATTTCATGTCAGGTCTCCAAACTGCATCTTTTATGGAAAGAAAGTGTGAATGTTTCCTTAGACACACTTAATATGCCCCAGCTCTGTCACTTTACCCCATCACCACCTAAGGTGGTTGAATTTCTATGGTGTGATATACAACATGGAAACATCATATCCTCTGTTAAATAAAATGTTGGTCTTTAAGTATTAATATATTGGTAAATGATCACTGTACAACAGACAGAAAAAGCTGTTGGCCAAAAGACACAGATCTAATAGAGAGATTTAATAGAAAGATTTAATTCATGAATTCCTCCCTGATTTTTCTCCATCATAAGGCTGGGTGAGGCACCTTTCCTCTGCATACCAGAGCTCCCCGCACATCCTTCCATCATTTGCATCTGCTGCGTTGCTTGGTCATTTTGTGTATAAGTATCGGTTTCCCTTACTAAACAGAGAGCATTGCCATAGAGCCAGTACACTGCTGATATACAAAAACTATATGGTCTCTTTTTTCTTCTTTTGGCCACCCCTTTCATTAATTTATTAATTCATTCATTCTTTTATACAACAAATAAAATGTTTTTTTGAGCACCTACTATGTGCCAGCCATCTGAATATATTATCTCATTTAACCTTTACAACTCCACCATCACTGTCATTTTAAAGATAAAAGAAATAATCTGAGTCACAGCACCAGAAAAAATAAAAATTATTTAAAAGAAAAAAAAAGAAATAAGTTAGGTCACTTGCCCAAGTTAAGTGAGCCAAAAAAAGAAAAAAAAGGAGGAAACCAAGACTTAAAATTTTTTAATTAGATCTCTCTGACAACAAAGTCAATTCTTTTTCCCCTCCATCTTGTTGTTTCTCAGGCCTAGGTTGTTACATAAAATGCAATGGAAATGAAAATAATGATTAAAGAAGAGTGGGTGTGGACTTTTGATCTGGGAAGACCTGGATGGCAATATGAGGTAGGAGGTTTTGGCACATATAGTAACTGACAGCAGCATGTACTGAATGTATTTTCACAAACTTTTAAATAACCAGCACAGCAGGTCAGTTCTGTTAAGTGAACGTCACTTCAGAGACATTGGAAACTAATCAAGTTTCCAAACTAAGGGCCTCAACAAAAGAACCCCCAAAATACAGAGCCTGGAGAGAAGGCTAAGGTTAGGGATGGGAACCAGGGCCCAGTTTCAGAGAAAAGGTTTAAAAGTAAAAAAACAAAAAAACGGCCCTTAAGGCTGATCTCTGCAGCTGGAAAAGGAGAATTCAAGACTTACAGGAACAGGTACCAATTAACATTTGGCAGGAAGGCAAAAAAAAGCCTTAGGAAAATGCCAAGGATTTCATCAGGATAAACTTGTATAAGAATGTTAAGTTCAAGAGCACCATATGGCATTTTCTGAGGCACTTGGTATTATAAACAGAGATTTCTGATACAGGCATTTCCTCAGAGACAGAGGAAAAGTCATCTGCAGATTTCTATTTGAAAACTGATAAGTGGCACCAAAGAAAGTTGCACACGAATGACCATGTCCTTGTATAGACATGGTGAAATGAACCAGACAAGGAAGCCAATTCCCTTCCTCTGCCTGGCTTTTTTTCTTTGGTCTACTTCAAACTTACTGGTAATATACAAGCTCAAAAATATAAACTTTTGACATCTCTCAGGAAACCCACTTTTCATGTCTTTTTCCGGAAGCCATCCCTTTATGAGACTGGAAACTTTTTCTGCTATCTTTTACCTATCAAAGAAGAGAAGATTAAGACTTTCTCCTGGCTAATATACAGCATAAGCAGAAAGCTTCTGAAGCTCTTTGAGTTATTTAGAAGAAAGCATTGAGAGAAGTTTATTTCCATTCATGTTTCACTCATCTTTTCAAGACGCTAAAAGTAGGGCATTTTTCTCTCTCCTTTGTACACAGAAGTCTCCTGTACTTGTCCTTCCTCACTGATTTCCTTTGTCCTGTTTCCCTTCTCCACCCCACCTCCTCACCCAACCCCAGACAGCAACATCTTACTTTGTCTTTGTTCCCTTCTTAGCTTCCACCTCTGTGTATTCTTCCATATGGTTTAATGTGCTTCAAATAAAAGCCCATTGTCCATTTGACAAGTCACTTTTCTCGTCTTTTATATTTCTCCTCATGAGTCACATCCCTTGGAAGTCCATCTTCCTTTTGGAGTGTCTTTCCTTCTGAACCACTTCAGATCCTGAAATGATGAAGAGAATCACAACAATGCCATATTTTCTTGACTTTTTTTGTCACGTAAACACTCTCAGAAAACTTCCTCTCAGAAGTTTTCCATTCTTTTCCTTTCATGATGTATTTGAGGGACTGTTGTGATGAACAAAAGCACATTTATTTATAAAATGTATTGAAAAGTCAAAGGAGCCCATACTGTTTCAGAACACAGATGCAGCGAGAAGGACCTATGCTAGACTTGTCCACTGCAGAGAAGAGACAGACCCCACTGCGGATGTCCACATGACTGAGAAGACGGTATCTAGCCTAGCTGTTAGAAGCACCACCTGTGGAATAAAACAGATCTGGGTTTGAGTCCCAGCTTCAACACTTCCTAGCAAGTTAATCCTGCAAAGCCTCAGATGCCACTTCTATAAAATGGTAATAATAATATGACTCATGGCCCTGTAGGGAAGTTGAATTGAGATAACACATGTGAGGTGTTCAGCATGGTGTCTACTGTACACACTGTTCAATAAATGGGAATTATGATTATTAGATGCTAAAAGGGCATCCGGGGGTGATGTTTAGGGAGGCAGAAAGCAGCACACACTTTAACATAAAGTAGCAGGCATTAGAAACAGATGGGGGTGTTTCTCTACTCAAGGGAAGGCAACTAATTGGCCCAGAGGAGCTGTGGAGACAGGCAAGTTAAGGTTACTGGGAGGGACTCAGGCTCAGTACCTGAGTCAGGGGTCCCCAGGTAGGGACCAGGTCTCACAAGGCAGAAACTCATAAATCAGAACAAGGGTCAAGATCATGGCCAGATGAGTTCTAGGGATGCCTCCAGGCTGAGTTCCTCCTTAGGCCCCTTCTGCCTCAGACCAGAATTGGTTTCAAGACTAGGATGGGCTGGTGTCCCAGTAGTCTGCTGAGGGCCATCTTTCCTTAGAAGTCCGACGGAACTATTTCTTCTTTTTCACATGGTAAACATGCAAACATAAAATTATCCTAAAAAGATTCTCTGAGAGAAGGCAGTTTGAATTTTCTCCAAGATAGCTGTTTGAAAAGATGCTATCCTCAGACCTAATCCTCTTATGTTTCAATGTTCTCTTCTACCCAACAACCTCCAGAACCTCCTTTCCTTTATCTTGTTTGCCTGAGCAATGCTCTGCAAATCCTCCTGCTGGATCTGCTTGCTGCTTTTACTCCCAGTCCAAAAGTTTTAGGCTGTGCCCTTATATTACCTTTAGATTTAATTCATTAACTATATTTTTCAGATTCAGAAACATTAAGATAACAAATTGACATAATCTGTGTCTACTCGAGTGTAATTATTTTTATTAATGTGACAGAGAAGCATCATATTCTTCAAATACATATATTTAGTATACCGAGTTGTTAAGAGCTTAGTTTTGGTGCTAAATAAATGAACACCAAATCTTCGTATGCTTATTTTTCTTTTTATGTTGATATGTGTATAGATAAATCAAAAGAACATTTGATTAAACTATTTATAGCCTGGAATATAAACTTACTTGTGGTGAGTTAATACGTTAATATGAGGTATTTTAAAGAAGATTTCTTTTTGTCATATAGATGTTGAATTAGATGACGACTTTCTGAAACCCAGACAAATATCCTATTCCTGAGTGTCCTGAATCTTGCAATAGGCATCTAATCAGTTGGTTGTTGTTGTTTTACAATTTCAAAAAAATACCGTCTACCAGGCCCTCCCTGCACACTGGTCACTCAAAAAATACTGTGGACAGTCAATTGACAAAACTTGAACTGTATATTCATAATGATTAATTATTTTGCACTTACTTTACTGGCAATATTGGGGGGAATTATCAACTTGACTTTTTCCTGTAAAGGAGAAATAGCTGTTATTTGTAAATCAGAGGAAATGCTGAAAAATCAATGAAACATGCCAGGGCTAGGTTAGAGCAAGGAAGGAGTGAAGGATTATGCTGGCCAAAGAGGCTTAGGAGTTTCTCCACAACTGTGCTCATTGGAGCAGAGAAGTTGTCTGAGCTGTCATCTGCAGACTTAGAGTAGAAAGTTTGTTTTCAGGAAGTGGCTAGTGGAATTTCCCAACTGCAGACAGATAATCTAGAAGATGGGATAAGTGGAGAGTTGCTAATAGCCTCTGGTTATGAAAGGGAGTGTCTGTAAGTCAGGCCATTCTTTAGAAGGGGTTGGGGGAGGGAGCGTCTCAGGTAGCCTGTTGGGGTGGGGGTGGGATTCACAGTCCTGGACAAAGCCAGAGGGAGCCCAGCCATACCACCAAAAGAAACTTTAATCCTTCCAACCCACAGCCCTTTAGTGCTAGAATAAAGGGAGAAAGAAACGACCGGAAGGCAAAAGGAATACAATTCAAGAACAGGTTAATGGCATCTGCAATAATGGAAAGGAGAAATTCCTCCTTCTAGCATCTCTTTATTGTCATCTGTTTTTTATGTCTCCCCTGTTCATGCCTGGTAGTGAAGACGAGCACATTTTAAACCCTCGGTATACCTTATTTGTTGAGTGGGAGATAAAATAGTCAGGCATTAAGTCTATTTTTCAGTATCAGGGACTTGGAGAAGGGGCTGCATATGGAGAGCTTGCTGCTGGTGCTGCAGGCTTCCCAACGTCCCCGACTTTCCAGCACCAGCTGCTGTCCTCTCCAGGGCCTTTGCCTATGGTGCCAGCCCCAGGGACCAGAGTCCTCTCATTGGAAGCAAGGCCTCCCAGTACTAGTGGAAGAGGAATTTAAAATACTGAAATGCTGAAGTAGACAAAACTAAAAGAGGTGCTTTCTCAAGGAATGAAGAAAAATGTGGGGATAGGTGGGAGAAAGAAAAATGTCTGTTTTTTTCCTCCTCCAAATGAAACCGTAATTAAACTGTTTCTGAGGCATGAAGGTTTCATTCCACTGCTCTTTTTCCCCCATTCTATATTATTTGTACAAATCAAGGGAGGAAGAAAGTTACCCATAGAACAAGCTTCACAAAGTGAAAAGATGAGTTGGGATTTCATTACCAGATAAAATTCCCCTCACTGACACTTAACTCTGCATATTTAGAACCTAAAAGGTATGGGAATGGGGAGATGTTTGAATATCCATCGCCAGCTCCTAAGGGTATCAGGCTCTCCAAACAATTCCTCCCAGGTTAATCATATTAGTAGACCCCCAGTTCTGCCCTTGGCATTGAATTTTCTCCTGATCCTTTCCCTCCATGGATATAAACCCGTGGAAAGAGGAATTATTTTATGCTAGGAAAGAGGCCTAAAATAAATAAGACTTTCCTGGGGAACTCATTTGTGTGGCTAGGATGTCTCCTAGGATCCTGACCCTTTCTTTGGCTGTAAAGCTCCTCTTGTGGCATTTTCATGGCAGGCTTCCTTACTGTCTATGTGAACCCAGTGAGGTCAGGCCTGCATGTGTTTAAGCGAAACTTCTTACTTTCCCCACTGGGTAGTCTAGTGTAAACTACTATTTCATGTGTTGCTCCTGAGTTTACCTCATTTCTTCTTTCCTCCTTCTTCTGTTTTCTCAAATCCCATAACTTTTATTCTTGATAACCCAGCCTCTCCATCTCTCCCCTCTAACCACACCCAGGCCATCAGTAAACCTCGCTGTGTAAAAAAGTGTAACTCAGTAGCCAGCAATAATGAGTCACCTAAGCCTTCCTCCTTCATTTTCTCCATGAGACAACCGAACCAAAGAACATCACAAGCCTTGCCTTACAGGAGCCAGGACTCCCAAACCTACCTAATTTAAAAATGTTAACACTAGATTAAACTCTCTCTAGCTGAATGTCCTCCTCATTGAAGAGATTAAATACATCTACTTCTTAAAAACTTCTAGCTATTTGACCTACTAGCTCACTGGTATTTTACAAGATATATGAGAACCAATATATCCTCAACATTCATCAAAATTTGTACCATATAGAAAATCTTCCACATCTTCCAAGTTAAACCAAAAAAGCTAAGTTTATTTGATCTGCCTCTGCTCCTCTAATCTGTTCAATCAAGTTGATCCTTGTGCTATTATATAGACTAAGGGGCTTTATTGTACCTTCCATCTATTTCCTTCTAGTTCCATCTATTTACCAATGCATCCTACCTCATCTAAACATAACATTTTTGCTTCAGTTATGACCCTTGATTTGAAACTTTCTATCCACCAGATAGGATGGAGAAATAATTGGGCAAATCTTGGGCCCATCCTATAAAAATTCACAGATGCTGCTTTGAATAGAACCATTCATAATGGTTTAAAAGAGGCTTTCTGCTCTAACTTTCATCTCAACATATGAGGTGGGTGGCGCGGGAAGGAGGAAGTGGATCAATGGCCAAAATCAAGTTTTGATCCCAGCTCTAACCCAAGCCCCACCTACAAACACCATCTAAAGCAAGAGCATTTGTCAGCACTTCATTCATGAGCGCCATTATCAAAATGTCACAATTCACTTATGGTATCAAAGGTTTGTTTTAATGGAAATAATTTCTATGGCATCTTCTCTGTGAAGAATGAGAAAGGTCCATTTGGAATCTTGACTTTGAACACCGTGGTCTGAGTGCAGTTACATGCTGCAGAGGCAAAAGCCTGCTGCAACCCACACTGAAATGGATGCTACAGATGTCACCCAGAGCCCAGTGCAATGAAGAACTTCAACAAGTTAGGAAAGAAAGTGAAGAGGAATGTTTTCCCTTCTGACATTTCTCTAACAACTGTGTCTAACCTGAAAATGTGGCTCCAATCCTTTTCAGAACTATTATTTTCTTTACAGCAAAGTTCTAAAAACTTGGTTTCTTTTGATTTCTCCCCCCTGGCAGGAAAATGACACATTTGGGGCCAAGGCATTAAAGCATGGCCTCTCGGGAGAAGGAGGAGGGCTATTGCTTTCGAGCCCACAAACAGTTGCAGGTGCAAAAAATGTGCACACAAAAGGGGAGGTCTGGTAGAGGCCCCTTTTTAAATGTGGCCTTTTAAGTTCAATAAATCTCTTTGCTCTTCCCTTTGTGAGCCGCGTGCTTTCCTCCCACACACTAATGCACATCCTGGTCTTCAATGTGGCCTCCAGAAGGAATCTTCATGTTTGTTGTGAAGTTTTCCGTAATTACATAATCGTTGAAGTCTGTGAGTTCGTGTTGAGGTGGCTGAAAAATGCAAGCCTGAGGATTACAGTAACATAATTTGCTCACTTCCTGTAAGAGCTGAGCAACTTTTCCCTGGGCCAGACTTCGATTGGCTACCCTCAGAGACCTTCCTCTTCCCCAGTGAATCACAGCTCGATGGGCATTTCTGCCGGCCAACTGCTCCAAGGTGTTTCATGGCACTTGTTTGTGTTGTGGGTGAGAGCTACATACATGCTCCGTGTTGATTTGATTAAAAAGGCAGGGGCAAGAAAGCCAGAGGACGGTGGTTTCTTGAATGCCTTTGTGTCTATGTGGTAACAGAGCCAGTGCTTAGCTTGTCTGGGCCACAGCACCTTGACTCATTCAGTGGTGTCTAGAAGCCTTGATTCCTTGCCTTGGGGTGTTGGGGAAAGAAGAAAGGAAAGACCACAGCTGAGTTTTAGGTGTGTAATAGAATTTGGTATCTGATATGCATCATTTCTTATGATTTTTTTCTAAGTCAGCTGGATATTGAAGATTATATATTAAAAACCAAACAGAACCAGAAATATCTTTTTATTAACCACAGTATCATCCTTTTAGAGTCCGCTTTCCCAGTACTAGCAATCCTTTAAAATGATTATTTATGTGCTCTCTAAAACTCTTTCTTTCTCTCCCATGTCTAGTTCTCTGAGTGTGTTTGCTGCTATGGTTTAATCCTGGCTCATGCACAGACCCTAGGAATTTTTTTCAAAGCATAGGTGAAGATATGGTAGCAGCTGATTATCTTCTAAATGAAAAGAACTTCATCCTCTAGGAAACCTTTACACAACTATCTTGTTATTTAGCTGGTTTCCATGGAACTTCTGTGGAAACTGTCAACTGTCCTTCAGTGGTCCAAAGCCAAGGGAGTAGCTATGAAATAAGAATTTCTTCACAGTCACATAGGGAAAACTCCCCACATTATTTTGTTTTGTAATAAAGAGCTAGAACCTCAGATCTCATAATTGATCCCATAATATAACATTTGATACCAAGAGAAGTGAGAATCCAGGTGGGTTTCAAGTGGAAACAGTATACATCTCATTTTCAGGAGTGTCAGGTATGAGTGCCAATCACTACATTCAGCTAGCACAAAATCCTTCTCTGGAGCAGACAGTTGATCAGAGTTTGTGGATCTCAAGTAAAAATGTCCTGGAAGTCCCTCTTCATTCTCCTGCTCTGAGAGCCCTCTTGCCCTCTCTGCAACCCCTTATTTCTGCTGATATCAAGCAGCATCCATCCTATAGGGTTTGCTCTCAGAGTGATTATAGCTTCATAAGTACTGTATACATGGGGAAGCATTTGCTCTCTTTTTCTCTGCTCCCAAAGAGTTTAAATTACATAACTCTATTTCTTAAATATTTGAAAGAATCGCTTGGAAAGCAAACTGAGCTCTGTGCTTTTTTTGAGAGGTAACTTTAATAACACATCTCCTTGTTTTTTGAAAACAATTCTTCTTTATTTTTTCTTTGTCAAATTTCAGCTTCAGATAACAAAAATATTAATGATGTCTATTCCATCTAAACTAACTATAGGTTTTCTAAAAGACCATAGGTAATATAAAGATGTATTTCTTTGCTTTATAAATTGAAAGCTAATATCAAAAATTAAATGCATTTAGAATTCTCCATATTTGAATTACCTCAAAATTATTTCAGTAGTTCTCTTGTAAATCAAATGTATGATAAAAGAAAAAAACTTGAGCAATTGAACAAGAAGTTCAGTTTTGTTTAAGTAAAATGTATTGCTGTAAATATGCTCAGGTTAAAAAGAGACATATTCATGCTAATGTGCAGAGTAGTGTGATGATTGTCTATAAAATAATGAGGGGGGGAAAGACTTTTTCTATAGATTTTATGACAATTTCCTTGTCAACTGATGGCATTTCTAATACACTTTAGGAGTAAAATTAATAATTTGTCAATGTCCATAATATATCCTTACTCCCAAGATAATCAGTGACTAAATCCCTATAAAATTGATTATGTATAAAATCCTCATAAAAGAGAAAACCTACATTCTAATATTGTTAGTTATATTGTATAATATAATAATATAATAAAAGTTATTGTTACCATAAAAATTAATTGAAACAATTTAATCTTATTTTTACCTGTCACTGTCACACAGTTATCTATGGCTGTGTAACAAATTTCCCCAAAACTTAAATGATAGATGACACAGACAAATGAAAAGGCATCCCCTGCTCATGGATTGGAAGAATTTATATTGTGAAAATGACTATACTGCCCAAAGCTGTCTAGATTCAATGTAATCCCTATCAAAAAGCAACATCATTATTCACAGAATTAAAAAAAAGTTCTAAAATTCATGTGAAACCAAAAAAGACCCAAATAGCTAAAGCAATCCTAAGCAAAAAAAAAAAAAAAAAGATGGAGATATCACATTACCTGACTTCAAATTATATTACAAGACTATAATAACCCAAACAGCATGGTATAAAAATAAACACATAGGTCAACAGAACAGAATAGAGAACTGAGAAATAAAGCCACATATTTTTTTTCTTTTCTTTCTTTCTTTCTTTATTTTTATTTCAGCATATTATGGGGGTACAAATATTATGGTTATGTATATTGCCCATGCCCCCCTCCCCCCTCGAGGCAGAGCCTCAAGCATGACCATCCCCCATACGTTGCACATCTCACTCATTATGTTTGTATATTCCCATCCCCTCCTGCCCCCTCCCACCTGCCCAAGACCCGACAAATGTTATTCCTATATGTCCACTTAGGTGCTGATCCATTAATACCAATTTGCTGGTGAGTACATGTGGTGCTTGTTTTCTCATTCTTGTGATACTTCACTTAGTAGAATGGTTCCAGCTCTATCTAGGATAATACAAGAGGTGCCAGATCACCATTGTTTTTTGTGGCTGAGTAGAACTCCATGGTATACATATACTACATTTTCTTAATCCACTCATGTATCGATGGGCATTTGGATAGACAAATTGAACTTAACAATGGACCCCAGATAGTCTTATTCAGAAAGCCACTTCCTCCAACCTCCTTTGTTGCTGCCATTTGGCTAAAAATGTTTTGACGCTGACTCCAAAGTTGCCAATCACTTCCCTCCGTTGTGGAATCAAACAAGACAAACTGGAACAGGGGCTTCCCAGCAACAAGAGACAATCAAAACCTAA